>PVJA010000390.1:99124-179107 GCA_004027025.1 Myocastor coypus | reverse complement strand
CCTATCTTCTTGATGAGCTTCACCTCCTCATCTAGGAAGTGGTTCTCCAGGAAATCACAGATATGGGGGTCAGTCTTGGCAGAGCCCAAGGCATGAAGGTCCAGAAGAGCTTGGTTCAGGTTCTTCTCCAGGGCCAGGGCAGCTTCCATGGCATCCAAGGTTTTGCCCCACTCATCTTCAGATGGTTTCTGCACGTCTTGGAAGAGCACACGGCCGCCGCGCCCGTTTTGCATCTTCAGGAGATGCTCGGCCCCCTCGCGTTTCTCCTTGGCCGGCTTGTGGAAGAAATGGCCCACGCCCTCCAGAGCCACATCGTCTCAGTCAAAGTAGTAGCCCAGAGAGAGGTAGGTGTGGGAGGCCCGCAGGTGCAGGTTCACCAGGCGGTTGACAGCAGCCTCCACCTCGATGGAATAATTCTGACGAATCTGAGAGGTCACAGCTGATCAGCAATAAGGAGTTATCCACAAAAGAACGGTGTTGTCCGGTCCTGGAAGGAGGAGATAGGCGAGATGGTCCTGAAATCTGTACCTGGAAGGTGGGGGGAAGATGAAAGAGGGAGTCCCCGGGTCTGTTCCATCCAAACACTGTTGAAGCAAGAAACAGATCCATGGGACCTCCGGACGCGCCGCTCTGTTTTTTGTTTTTTGGTGGGACCAAGGTTCAAACTAATGGCCTTGCACTTACCAGGCAGGTGCTGGTGCCATGGAGCTATCTCCTCAGCCCTGTCTCTTTTACCTAAAATAATATTTTCAGGGACCAGCTATCTGGCTCTGCTCAGCCCAGCAGCAGGCCCTGTACCAGGCCTACTGCCACAATCAAGCGGAAGTTTGAAGAGCTGGATGCGCGCTGTTGCTGTCAGACACTGTACCTGGAAATTGAAAATGAATCCCTAATATAGTGGTGAATTTTCCAGAAAACAGAAATTGAAACAGATACAGAGATCTGAGGCTATATGACCATAGCCATGTTAAATAGTAAAATACTGAAAATGATTATATTAATGCCAGTCTAGTTGACATGGAAGAGGCACGAAGGAGTTATATCTTAACACAGGGTACCCGTCCCAACACCTGTTGCCATCTTTGGCTCATGGCATGGCATCAGAAGTCCAAAGAAGTTGTGGAAGGGGCTGGGGAGATAGCTCCGAGGCACAAATGCCTGCTAGGCAAGTGCAAGGTCGTGAGTTCGAACCCTGGTCCCACAAAAAAAAAAATAATAATAATAATAAAGAAGTTGTGGAGAAAGAACCAGTGAAATGTGCACAGTATTGGCCAACAGATGACCAGGAGATGGTGTTTAAAAAAACAAGATTCAGAGTAAAGATCTTGTCAGAAGATGTGAAGTCATATTATATAGTACATCTTCTACAGTTAGAAAATATCGATAATGATGAAACCAGAACAGTATCTCACTTTCATTATACTGCCTGATCAGATTTTGGAGTCCCTGAATCACCAGGTTCATTTCTTAATTTCCTATTTAAATCTGGCTCCCTGGACCCTAATCATAGAGTTGTGGTCACTCAATGCAGCGCAAGCATTGGGTGCTCTGGAACCTTCTCTCTGGTGGACACCTGTCTTTTTCTGATGAAATATTAACATTAAGTGAGTATTGCTGAATATGTGAAAATATCGAATGGGACTGATTCAGACTCTAGATCAGCTTAGATTCTCTTGCAGGGCCACAACAGAAGGAGCAAAATGTGTAAAGGGAGATTCAAATATACAGAAACGGTGGAGGAGAGAGCTTTCTAAGGAAGACATATCTCCTGCTTTGGATCACTGGCCCAAAAGAACCATGACTGAGAAATCCAGTGAGAGCAGAACTGCACCTGAGGAGGAGCGGCTGCCCGGGGACCGGTACACGGGGATGTCCTCCAAGACACGGGAGCCCACCTAGGAGAGCAGAGTGTTCTGCGGAAACTCATTCAAGAGGACAGAAAGGCGACGATGGCTCAGAAGGTGCAGCAGATGAAACAGAGGCTAAATGAGGATGAACAAAAAAGAAAAGGGTGGTTATGTTGGCAACCTGGTCTCACTAAGGTCGGTGTTGTGTCAGTTGCTTCGGTTGGTCCTCTGGCTAGCTGGACGCTGTCCTTTCAGCGGTATGCCCATATGTGAGCCTTGCTGCCCGCTTGCATCCACACTAGCAGCTGGCCGCACGTGCTATTCACAGGGGCTCTGCTCTTAACAGCAGACGCTGACCCCAAACCCAAATGGTGCGGTCAGCTCTCCCTCACCAGATAGCCCAGCACTTCAGGACTCACCACTGCAAGTTCTTCTGAAAGCCAGACTCTAAATCACTGTTTCAGGTAAAGCCATTTGTGTTTGTTATAAACTGGTACACTGCACAGCCATATTCACACGTGTCCAGAGTGGTATTTCACCTGACCAACATTGAGAAATCCCTTTATTATAAGGATTCATTTTTGAAGGCTTAAACTGCATTTGATATAAGCAATAAATATTGTGGGTTTTAGCAGGGTGTGGTGGCGCACACCTGTAATCCCAGCACTTGGGAGGCTGAGGCAGGAGGATCGGTGCGAGGTCCAGACCAGCCTAGGCTACAAAAGTGAGCTCAAGGCCAGCCTGAACTGCACAGTGAGACCCTGCCTCAAAAAGACAAAAAAAAAAAAAATTGTGGGTTTTATCTCTGTTGTTAATGGAAAGAAAGTGATCATTAAATAATGTTTTTTAATGTATAGTGTACTGTTGGTGTGGGCATCAAGACTTTATATACTTAATCATTTCAGGGTAAATATATTTTATAAGTACCTATTTAATCCTAATTTTGTAGTTAAATGTACTTTTTAAAAGCTCAGTTTGAAAGAATGTTACCTTAAGAAAATAAATTGTATGTTGATCCAATTGCAATAAAATAATAATAAAATAAAACACTTTCATTATACAATTTGGAAGCATATACATATGCATATATATATTCTTTGAGTTTGCTCATTTATTAATTAATTTATTTGTGTCATATTCAAAGACATTTATTAACTGCCTACTTTGGAATATACAGTACAGGATGTTCTATAAATTTTACAAGTTCATGGAACAAATGAATCTATTAAGCATGGTACCTACATTTTCTAATTTGAAAGAAATGACATCAGTGAATTCTTCTAATAAAAACAAGAGGTAATAAATGTTTCCAAAGCAATTAAGAATCAAAGGCAAACAAGTCTTTCCAGTTTTCCATTGTTTTTAAGTCATGAATCACTGTTGTTTCACAAAAACATAAACTTACTGCCTATTAATTGAGTTTCCCAATAATTTACTGGGTTTTTTTTGGTTTGTTTGTTTTGTTTTGTCTTTTTGAGACAGGGTCTCACTATGCAGTTCAGGCTGGCTTTGAGCTCGCTTTTGTAGCCCAGGCTGGTCTCGAACTCACACCGATCTTCCTGCCTCAGCCTCCCGAGTGCTGGGATTACAGACGTGCGCCACCACGCCTGGCACTGTTTTTATTTAAAAATAATACATGATGTGGTTTGCCTGAATGCTCTCTATCAGCGTTATGCTACCTAATTGTCACTAGGCCTTTTCACAAATCAATATACTGAAAGTCATTTAAAACTGAAATTAAGGGCTGGGGATATAGCTTGGTGGCATAAGCACCTGCCCTGCAAGCATGAAGCCCTGAGTTCCTTCCCAGTATCACAAAAAAAAAAAAAAAAAAAAAAAAAAAATCAATGGTTAGCATGGGCTACAATAGTAAGCTCAAGGCCAGCCTGAAAGGGAGACTACTTCTCAAAAACAAAAAGTGCAGATCGTTCTTAAGCAACATGGCTGTAATTAAAACTACAATTAATAGTTTAATGGTATAACAAAAGATGAACTTTGAGGAAAAACAAAACAATGGTTAACATGTTGAATGCTTGTTATGCTCTAAGAATTTGCTGAGTGTTTCTGACATATTACTGACTAGATCTCTACATTATCCTTACAGAGTGAGTAGTACAGATCTCAACATTCCACAAATAAGTGAACAGGAACAGAACAATTCACTAATTTGACAGTGTTTGAATACTGCTGACAGTTTTCACTAATCTGAAAAAACTTTGAATATCTAAGAATAAAAGGTAAAAAAAATACTTGTAGATAATATGATTATACATATAGAAAAGAAAATGAGCTATAAATGAGCTACTAAAATATTATGATATAACCATAGTTAAAATTACAAATGCTCATATGTAAATGATAACAAGTTAAAAATGTAATGGAATAGAAGATTTTAATCATGGACCCAAACAGAAAGATTATAAACAAGCTTTATAAGGAATATACAAGTTCTTGTAACAACATGAAAAATGTTCAGAATCTATTCAAAACTATAATAAAAGCCCTTAATAAACTATAATCCCATTCATAAAAGGACTAAAAAATTAAACTGTGCTACCATTTTAGCCTGAGATCCCTAGTTTTCAGAAATATTCTCAGGAAGAAGAATAAGGAATCTACGAGGTAATGACATGTGTACCAATTCATTTATTTTAATAATGGCCCAGGAATGTGCAGAAAACAATCAGTGGCTGGGAAAGCTCAGAAATAGACTCAAATACATATGGACATTATCATAAAGAGGATTTTATTTTCTTTTTTTTTTTAACTTTATTTTTATTTTATTTTATTTATTTATGTTTTTCTTGTTTCATAACCTTTATTTGCTTATTCACTCATAAGCCCTGAGGGCAGGGCTGGCGCAGCATGTGGTGCTGGGGATCGAACTGCGGTCCCTGAAGCCGCCCAAGCCTTTCCAAGCAGGCGCTTTAGACCACTGAGCCATCCTGCAGGGTCCTTATTTTCTTATTATAAAAGAAAAAAATTACAAACGTTGCAGAATTTCACTAGATAATACGAATTTGGAAGTGTTTATTATACTGCATAGTGTTGTCTTTAAATTAGTTGTTCAGACTACCAGCTATCTGCATGCAAAATTGGGAAAAGAAAGACAAAAAGTTTTAGGAAACTAAAAAGAAAGAAAAAGAAAAAATGCAGACAAAAAGAGCATTAATTGCTCCTTTCCATAGACCAACAGAAGTACCCAATATATGTTTCATTTTAAACACTGATTGTGGATATTACTGGTATATATTTATTTGTGATAAATAGGTATTGCTGCCTTTGCACCTATAATGAATCAAGGCCATATGGAACATGAGACATGGAAGATACACATGCACCTAGCTACCTTCCTATTCTGTTTATAAGAGTTCAATTTCAAAAATTCCACAAATCAAGATCATTTAGTATTGCTCTTCACCTTTCTTACCTCACTTGCTGTGATGTCTGTGAGGTTCATCCATGCTGTCAAAGGCAAAATAGCATTCCATTGTTTGTATACATCAGATGTCCATTATCCATTCAACTGCTGGTGAACATGGAGATTGATTTAATATCTTGGGTATTATGATTAATACAAGGCAACATGAAGTATGGAAATACAGATATCTCTTAGTGGACTACTGATTTTATTTCCTTTGGATACATAACCAAAAAGGGTACTGCTGGATCATAGGGTAATGATATTTGTAATTTATTTCTGGAGCTTCCATCCTGTTTTGCATAGTATCTACATTCTACACTAATTTACATTCCTACTAAAACTGTACAGTGTTTCTCTCTGTACAATATTATCAATACTTACATTTCATTTTTAATAAAAGCATGTCTACAAACCCAAAGCATTTTATTTTACATTTCTCTGATGATTAATGGTGTCTACATTGTGTAGACTCTTCTCTCATTTAATCCAATCACACTTGCCTTTTATATTTCTTTTTTGAGACAGAGTCTCACTGTATTGTCCCAAATGGCCTTGAGCTTGCTAAACTGGCCTGTGGCTGCAACCCCCCTGCCTCAGCCTCCTGGGGTGCTAGGACACTAGGCATGCACTACATATATGATTGCACATTTCTTGCCTTATCTGTTTTAATGGTTTCAGGGGAGTCACATCTGAAAAACTCTGCCAAGACCAATGTTGAGAAATGTCTCCTCTGTTTTTCCTAGCACTTTTTCAGTTTCAGGTCTTGCACTTATGCCTCTAGTAGACTTTAGTCTATTTTTTTCTGTCAGATGAAATAGCCTGGTTTCATTCTCCTGCATTGTCATATTTCAATTTCTTGTCACTACTTATTGACTAGACTGTGCTTTCCTTTGTGCTTGTGTACTTTGGCACTTTATCAAAGTTCTGTTGTCATAAATTGTTATATTGTACCCTGAAATATGCCTTCTGGAGGTACATATATAATTGACATCTTCCTTTGCCTCCTTTTTGACAGATTTTTTACTTGCGTTGTAAGCAGACATTTGTGCTACGCAAAGGGCAGATGAATTGAAAGTGATGGTCAAGACGCAAACATGCAAACATTTCCACAGAGGCCACAGAAGCAGTGCCAGTTAATTTTCTTTCTTTCCTCTGCTTTCTTTTCTTCTATTCTCTGTTTTTTTTGTCCTTTCTTCATCCTTTCTTGCTTTCCTCCCTCCACCTTTCTTGTTTTTCTTTCCTTTCTCTGCTCACCAAAGTACAAGCTGACTATGACAGCACAAGCTCCAGGTAAAGTCAATACAGAGGTAGACAAGGCTTCTCACCTCACACTCTTCATATTTTCCCAAGAGGAAATCTAAATATATTAAATAATGTAAAATACTCTGCACAGATCTTAAAAAGTGACATGAAATAACAATTTTCAGAGAAACAAAAGTGGAGGACTATTGCCAGTAAACCTGCCAATAGCTACAGATCGCTCTTCAGAATGGTGGAAAAACGGGAGCAGATAGGAGCCAAGGGCACAGGCCTTGGAGACAGTGGCAGTGTGGATAAATAGTTAAAAGTAATTTTTTCTCTTTGCATAATTTCTGTAAAAAGCAATGATATGACCATCCATTTCTTATCGAAAATGTCAGTAAAATATGGCTAGATGATAATTTCCCATCTATGAAAAATTATAGCAAACTTCACAATTAATAGCGAAGACTGAACATTCCTTCCTATCCAATAGAAAGATGCAGAGATATGCGGTGACATTTGCCAGTGGAAATTATACCCCACATTCCATCCATGACAGAAAGGCAGAAACATAGACAGAAGGTGTAATGTTTGGAAAGGCGAAGTAAAACTGTCGTTATTCATAGATGGCACGATGGCACTTTAAAAAAAATCCATGCAACTACGAAACAAACTGCTAACACTAAGAAATTAACAAGATCAGTGGACCAAGAATTTGAAAACAATCAGCTGGAAGTCAAACTTGGGGCATGTCAGTAAATTAAAGGTGCAGGTGGTAGTACTTCAAAAGACTAAATCTACATTTTTAAGAAGTTTCACTCATACAACTGGAAAGATGCTGGATGTTGGGAAGAAGCCTTAGTTTTCCTACCACATGCACCTCTCCATTGGGTCTCTATCTTAGTTACTGTTATGGTTTGTGCATAGGTGTCCCCCCAAAGCCTCATGCAGTTATGGGGCACCTGCTGGAATTCATAATTGATAATTGTGGAAATGGGTGCTGCCTCTCCCTTGGGGCAGGTGATTTGCATTTCAATGTAAAGAAGGAAGAGAAGTTAGCTCCTCGAGCAGCTGCTAGCTCTCTCCCAGAGCTCTTGCTCTCTGCCTGCCGCCATGGAAGGCTGCCCTCTGCCATGTGCCAGTCTGCTTTAGAGCCAGCTGAATATGGACTGAAACCTCCAGTAACTGAGCTAAATAAACCTTTCCTTTCCTCATTTGAGTGACGGGTGTTTGTCTCAGCAACGAGAGAAGAGTAACTAAGACAGTTACTTTCTCACCTTGCTGAGACAAAATACCTCGCAGCCAGATTTAGAGGGGGTAAGGATTATTTAGCTCACAGTCTGTGGAGGTTTCCATCTATAATCAGCTGGATTCAAGGCAGAGTGGCATGGCAGAGGGGCAGCAGCTCGCGGCAGCAGAAGACAGTCAAAGCAACAGGAACAAAAAGGCAGCACAAGCACCTTTTCCTCCTTTGCATTGCATGCAGGCTACTGCCCTAGGACAGCTGCAGCACTCACACCACCAATCCCAACAATAGACAACGAACAGGTCACAAACTCAGTTCAGCCGCTTCTGAAGAGCCTGCTCCTCATGGCTGCATGAGGCTTTGGGGAAACATCCAGACACAAACTGTGACAGTCTCTTATGTGCGCTCATGACATGGCAGTAGCTTTATCCAAAGAGATGACCTAGAAGACAGGACAGCAGAAGACACCGTTGCTCATATTAGAAAACCATGGCAGTCTCATTTGGTCGATCTCACAGTGTGCTCTTATACTGGTCAGCTTTATTCAGTGGGGAATGCCTATTCAGGCATGAACTTAGTAATAAAGGAGAAGTATTTGAAAACTTTCGCTGGAGCTGATTACAACAAATGCTATTTATTACAGCAAAAACATTTTTTCAGTTTAGAAACAGATTTGAGCAGCATGTAATGCTCTAAAGTTGTAAAACACTGTTCAGAGAGTTGAATAATTACTACATTTTTTAAAATGGACTCTCATTAAATGTATATGTATAGCTTCTTAAGTTCATACGCTAAAATCTTGAATGCCGTGTAGCATGGTATTAGGAGGTGCGGCTTGAGGGGGTCAGGTCCAAAGGGCAGAGCTCCCAGGACAGGATTAGTGTCTTATTAGAAGAAGAAAAGAGCTAGCCTGCTGCGCTTGCCCTGAATGACGGTGCTAAGAGAAGGTGTCTGTGGCCAAGAAGAACGCATGCATGAGAACCTCATCATGCTGAGACGCTGATCCCGAACTTCTTAGACTCCAGAAATGTAATGAATACATTTGTATGTAAGTAACCTAGTTTATGGTGCTTTGTTGAAGTGGCATGAAATAGATAATGCTGTATTAATTTATTGGATAGATCAATGACAGAAAAGTGTCATTTCTCCTCAGATTAATGCATGGTACAAATTCAATCAAAATCTAACCAGAATTATATGTAGAAATTGACAATTTGATTGTAGAATCTGTAGGGAAATTCAACATCCTTGAAAAGAAAACAATATACGCTATCTGATTTCAGATCTAAAAAAACCACTATATTATTCTATCAGTGAAGTTACAAAGTCAGAAACATAGTTTAATTGAGTAAAACATAGGGTCCCAAGGGTCAGCCAAATAGCTCAGTGGATTAAAGTGCCTGCAAGCAGGAACAGGGACGGAGTTTTCATTCCAGGGCCTACTATGTCAATCCCACCCCAAGGTACGCTGTGACAGCAATTGAGGTTGGGTGCAGTGGTTTGTACCTGTAATCCCAGCTCTTGGGCAGCTGTAAACAGGCGGATCACTACATGTCCTATCTACTAGTGAGACCCTGAACGCCCTGTAGACCCTTCCCAAAAATACAAAGAAAAGCATATAAGGTCCCAAAGTAGATATGTTCATATGAAGCAAATGGTTCCTGACCATCCCAACTCAAGTGATGCATAAACTTTAATCAAAAAAAGATTTTAGAGGCCAGCCAGGTAGCTCTGTGGATTAAAGCACCTGCTTAGGCAGATACAGGGGCCCAGGGGGCATAAGTTTTATCCTGGACCTGCACTGCAGGCCCCGACCCTGAGATGAGCTAAGACAGAGATTGAGACTGGGCGTGGTGGTGCACGCCTGTAGTCCCAGCACTTGGAAGGCTGAAAGACAGGGCGGTCACTGTAAGTCTGATCTGTGTAGTGACACCCTTGAGACCCTGTACTAAATAAAAATAAATAAGTAAATAAATAAGGATTTTAGATATAAAATATAAGTAATAAAACATAACACTCTGGAAGAAAATATTCCTATACGATTGTGGCAGGCAGTGATTTCTTAGGACATAATATCAATCATTTGAAAATGAAGAATAAGAAAATTTAATTGCATCCAAAGTACAGTCATAGCACAGCTTTAAGAAAACGAAAATTTCAGTTTATATTGGAAGAAATATTTGTTACTTGCATAAGTGGTAAAACATTCACATTCAGAATACACAGAAACAGTAAAATTCACTTTTAAAATAGCAAAGATGTGAGAAGCAAACACCTGAATAGACACTTGAAAAGAATATGTATATCTGGGCATAAAGCACATAAAAATCTCAAAGACTTTCATTACTAGGGAAATACAAATTAAAGCTCTAACAGGAAATCACTGCATAACCCTTAGAACATCAAAATTAAAAATCTGTGCAATACTAATATTTTTTTTTTTTGTCTTTTTGAGACAGGGTCTCGCTATGCAGTTGAGGCTGGTCCTGAGCTCACTTTTGTAGCCCAGGCTGGTCTCAAACTCGCATCAATCCTCCTGCCTCAGCCTCCCGAGTGCTGGGATTACAGGCGTGCGCCACCACTCCCGGCTGTGCAATACTAATATTGTCAAGACAGTGAACCAATTTGAACTCTCAAACATCAGAGGTGTAATTATAAAGTAATATAATTAGTTAACAATTCAGTTTAGAATTTTCCTACAGTTAACATGAACTTAGTATAGTCAATTCACTTCAATGTATTCACCTGAAAGACACTAAAGTAGGCCAACAATAAAGCTTTCTCTGGGGCATTCATAACAACTTTAATCATAATTATAAAATAACGAGCCCAGGGATAGTTCACGAGTATAGTGTCTGCTTGTCAAGTGCAAGATCATGAATGACTTTCAGTACAAAAGTAAATTAATTAAATAAAATAATAAAAGCACTGATATCAGTGAACAAGAGAATAAACATTTTAATCGGTTAATATATTGGCATACTATCAGAAAATAATAAAATGTATACACATAAAAACATGAAGAACTTCACTAACATTACAATACGTAGAAACACACTGGATATAAAAGAGCCATTTGTATGATTCTCTGTATGTGAAATTTAATACCAGGCAAAACAAATCCATGGAGTTGCTTATGAGAGAGGTAGAACTTTATGGAATGAATAGACATGGAGTGACTTTACTGAGGTAATAGATACGCCCTATTTCTTAATCAGGGTATTGGTTAAATAGATTTGTCAGAATTCTCAAGATCTGTGGATAGGGCTGGAGATATAGCTGAGTGGCACAGCTTCTGCCTAGTAAGCACAGGGTTCTGAATTTGATTTCCAGTACAAAGAAAGGAAGAGAGAAGAGAATGAAGGAAGAAAAGATCTGTGGATATCGCTGTGTGTGAATTTTACAATTTTTAATGTGGAAGAACTATATTAAGGGCAAAACCACTCAGAAGTGAAGAAACCCATGGAAGAAATAATAGTTATCAATGGAAGTGGTCAATATATTTGGTTGTGATATGCTGTGGAGTGTACAGGATTTTACTCACTCATGATTTGGGTGTGAAGGTGAGGGCGAAAAGTTTCAAAGACTCTCAAGGTGAGAGGTGCTATCTTCCTTGGCTCATGTTCTCAAATCAGCTTTCATCAAGTCACTGTCCCTTCTAGAATTTTCTCGGTTTTCTTCAAGTCACTCTTGCTAGGGAGGGGAGGGCAATGGGGAGAAAGAAAGGAATCCAGATATCATTATATGTGCCTAAATTGTACCAAAAAAAATCAGTCAATTAATCAATCTGCATAAAACTGGATTAAGTGTTTCCAGATTTGGAAAGTGAAGTCTTTGCCCTTAGTCCACTTCCTTTCCCTTCCTCTGTTCTGCTTTTAGTTACACAAGAAGTGAAGATGCTATCTCTCTCTTCAGACTGTTTCCCAGGCTACTTGTTGAATGCAAAAGAGGAAGGGGAACACATATAGTCGGAACTGGTTTATTGCCAAATCTTACAGGGATCTCCCTGAAAGCAGAAGAGAGAAGGTATCTCTTACAGGAAAGTGCGTGCTTTTTATTATGTTTTATTATGGCTTTCTGAGGGAACGTTTTCTCTTTTGAGAAGCATCAGGCCGATGTGTTCTCTATGTCTTTCATAGCTTGCTGGCATATTCTGTGGGACTTACTGACATGTCTTTATGATAAAGAAGAAAAGGCAAGTCCCTGTCTGCTAGAAATCAGATACACTGAGTTCATGTTCCCCAATATCAACAAATGAATTTTAAGGAATAACAGAGGTGAAGGGAGGAAAACTTTATTGGCGTAGCTCCTGACAGATGAGAGGGAACCCAAGAATGAGTTATCTCCAAATTGCTTTATAAGAGGTGATTTATACAGCAAAGTCACAGGCTGAGAGCAATGTGGATCAAACTGCCATCAACTTATAGGATCACCGGTGTAACAGTTTAGCTAGCATTGGCCCAATAGGGAAATGGCTCACATAGCAAGAACAAATGGAAGAACAAAAGCATTTTGGGAGGGATAGCTCCCATGCTACGGTCATCCACTGGGCAAGTAGTTCTATCTGGACTTTCTAGACCAAGTGATACTAATTATAGTACAATTCCAAGTTATTGCTTATCCCTTAGGGAAGCAAATAGGCCTGGTCATTGCATCTCCATCTTGAGGTCTTGTCTTCAGATGTATCTCCAGCCACAGTTCTGACATCTTTATTTTCTGTGCTTACTGCCTTGATGGCCCAGTCCTTCAGTGACTTTACATTAATTTGTATTTAACTTAGCTGCCAGTAATGGTCAGGAGACCACTCATACATAACCTGTTAAACACATCCTGTATGACCTACACAAAATGGTACCCATTTCTCTGAGACGGCTAGTGGGCTTACTGGGACTGGTGCTGTCACTGTCTTGCCCAATTGCCTGACAGATAACAACTGGTGAGAGATCTGGCCACTAAAATGAATTAAATGTGACTAAAATACACAAGGGGAGATAGCTGAGTAGAATAAGTGCTTGCCTGGCAAGTACAAGGGCCTGAGTTCAATCTCTGGTTCCAGAAAGCAAAAAACAAACAAACAAACAAAAACCCCAAAAAACCAAGGAATAGAAAAATCAGTACTGGTTCTCCTCTGCTCTCCTCTTAAGAGTGTGTCTCCTATCACTAGGCCTTATTCATGGGCACAGCTTCCACAAGGTAACATCTAGTCCTGAGCTCCAGTAACATAGTGTGGACACTCTGGCCCAACTTAGGGATTGTTCCCTCTTATTCCAAAGCCCAAGTTACCTCATAATCTTCTTCTGGCTTTGCAGGGTTCCCATCACTCTCTGCTCACTTTCCTACATTAGCTTCCCTCCCTCTAAAATCTCAGTATGAGTTCCACTTCTCTGGTACTAAGACATAACAGCAAATGCTCACAAGACTGGATTGAGTTCACTCGTGAACTTTATTGCAGGTTAGTGCTCATTGACATGAAAACTTCAACTGATGTATATGTGCACTAAGGGTCAGCTTAGTAACAACACCAATTTCATCTTAAGATATTTTCCAAGGGTTGGGGCCCGGCAGGATGGCTCAGTGGTCTAAAGTGCCTGCTTAGGAAAGCTTAGGCGGCTTCAGGGACCATGGCAGTTTGATCCCCAGCACCACGTGCTGCACAAGCCCTACCCTCAGGGCAGGCTGAGCTGGCCATAAAAATAAATAAATAAACAAACAAAAGTTCCGAAATAAGAAAAAAAAATTTTTTTAAAGATATTTTCCAAGGGTTACAAGGGATTAAGAAAAGTTTTAAGTAGCTTTCTATTGTCCACTATTTTCTCCTTAATGTGTACAGCAATTAGCTTAGTGCATCCCTTAGAATAAACACTCCATAAACATTAGCTGTAAGGTTTCCTATACACTGTTGCTCAGTAAATTGTTGGAATTCAATAGCACTAAGAAAAACACTGATAATTAACCTTATACTTAAGGGCTCATATGTAAACAGCTATGTTAAGGACATGCCTTAATAAATCTCACCTGGGGGAAAAAAGATGATTCCTAATCCACTAAAGATGTGCTTGTTTGAAGACTGGGTATGGTGACATGCATCTGTAATCCCAGCTGTTGGGAGGCGATAAATGGGTGGGTCACTATGAGTCTGATCTAGTTGTGAGAATGAACCCCCTGTGGATCCTTCCTTAAAATATAAAAAAATAAAAAATAAATAAATTTTTAAAAGAAATAAAAACAGTCCAAAGAAAGCATAAAATGTGGAGTTTGGAGCTATTTGATGAAATACTTTTTAAAAATTATGAATCTTAAAAAGTATCCACAAATGGGTTCTGATGTTTTCAATTTGCAAGCATAATAAAGAAAACGTAAAGGAAAACGAGGCATAGTTTCTTTTCCACTGCCACCATCTGTTCACATTAGCCACAAAGACCCATCCTTATAAAATTACCACATTATAATTCAGTGTGGTAATAAGTCTTCAACACAATGTACACAATCGCCAAATGACTATGGCAATGACATCATTGTGATGGTCATAATTACATGACAATTCAGATATTTGATCATTCAAAACAACAGTAAAATAACTATTCTCTTTTGTCAGCCTCTAAATGCCTCTATTCATTCTTTATTCAAGAATCCGTGGCTTTTCAGAGAAGAGATAGAATCCCAACCCAGCAACCGTGAGACAAAATGAGGCGGGGTGGGGGGGTGGGGGGCTGCGGGCTGAAGAGGAGGCAGGAAAACAGACTGAGTGGGCCTGTGAGCCCAGCCCGGGAGATGAATGCACACGGAGCCAGGCTAATTATCAGAGAGTGAAAGGTCATCAAAATCAATTTGCGGCATGATGTACAAAGGTCATTATCAGACTCAGATTTTCTCTGCCCATTTAAAACACAATAAAAATAAAGTGAGTGTTTTAATAACTGTGATTAGTAAAGAAAAAAGCATATCATTGAGCCATCTGTTTAAATATTTGTGCTACCTTGGTTTTACTCAAAACAGCATGAAAGATGAGCAGCAAGGCGATTTTTTTTTTTTTTTGGATTTGTTTGCTTTTAAAATCCTGACATTTTTTCCACTGTTGCTGAGATTTATAACACAGATGAAAGAGCTCATCTGAAATTACTGCCCTTTGAAATCAATAGCACGGTATTTGTAACGACTTTCTTTTTATTATAGAGCACTTCATTATTATTTTTATTATAATTTTATGGGACAGTCTGGAACAGAATTCATCACTCACTTATGTGAAGCATCTCACTTACTCAATGGCACAGATGGCCAAGCTGGGGAGATTTAATCATCCCGTGTTAGTGCTGCTTTGCTGCTGCGGAAATGCAAACCAGGAGGGCCTGCGACAGGGAGCAGCTGGCCACAGTACCGCTGTCTCGGTCTCCACTGAACCCTCTGAGGAAACCAGCTCATCCAGGAACTTTGGAAGTCAGTGGAAGAAGCTATCACTTGATTTTATTTCTATTTTTTTCTAAAAGTTAATATAATTAATATACTATTTCACAGGGCAAAGGGTCTAAGACTTTCTTGAACTGTTTCTATCAGTACCATATACGTTTTTCCTTTACGGACACTCTCACCAGGGCATTCACACATATTCTGAAACAAACATTTTAGGAAGCTGCTTTATCACTTTTATCAATACCTTGTGTTCTTCAGCCATCAGAATCCACCAAACTGCCTTAACAAATGAATCTGGCCCCTTAACTTGAAAAACATAAACTCAGAAAGGTTTTTCTCTTCTAAATGGTTGTGAGCACTTACTGCAGTGCTGCCCCAAATGGCAAACATTTGCTAGTCATGTAGTTATCATGAGAAGCACCTTGAGTAGAATTTTACAGATTAACAGTTTGAAACAAGCAGGAAATGCCCAGTTTAAAGAAATGTGCTCTCCAGTTTCGGTTTGTTGTTACTCACACTAGTACAGCCTAGATCCTCCAACCTGCGCCAGAAGCCTTGTGCCTTGTCATGTGCCACCTGTGTTCTTAGACAGGAAGGCTATAAACACCTGGGAGAAACAGCAGTTCAACCGAGTTTCCCATTTTAATTTACTAATTTCTCTCAGTAGACTGTACTGCAAGCAAAGATGAAGAATTGAATATGCTGTAAAATGCGATCATTTTTAAATAGTTTCAAAATCAAAAGATGAAGTAATGAAAAAGATAACGAAAAATAGAAACTCAAATGAGAAAGAATGAACACTGCCTTACCAGTTGGCTAGGTGTTATGCTATTCACTCTCCTTCAGCCTAGGAGGCTTAGGAAAGCCTTCAGAGAACTAAAGTATTTGCCTTTAATTTGCTTGGTCATTAAATATACATGTACTGTGAGTTCATGTCCCTATCTTAAAAGAATTGTAAGTTCTATGCACACTTAATTTTTTGGTGGGGAGAAAGGCCTTTGCAAAATATTGCTATTCTTTTTTTTTTTTTTTGCTTCTCTTATGACAAATCACAAATCAAAATAACCCATAAACATGCACCTTATGAAATTTTCAGAAATTTGTGCTTTTCATTAAGAAGGAAAATGTGAAAAATCACAATAGCACATGCTTTGAAGTTAAGCTGAAACAACGTTCATCTGTATTAGCCCCGCTGGGAACTAAACAAAGTGTACTTTTAAGGAGATCAATGGCCAGACATCAAGAAGAGGTGATAAAAGTCAAATAGGAAAGACAGGAAAAGATAGCTTCTTTTTCTATATACACTGATGTCATTTCCATCCAGAGAATGAAAAGAGGAGAATTTTTCATTGTGCCCTTTAATATCCACTATTCAATAATGGTTGGACAGTACTTGTTTATCTTTCCTCCAGCCACAGACTTGTGGGATGTTTATTTTACACTAACCTCTGTAATGACAAGAAAGTAATCACAAAAATTATGAATGGCTTTTAAAATGATGAAGCCAGGCAGACACCCGCTGTGGGTGAGGAAGGAGGATGAGTTCATTATGCAGGAATGCAGCTTCAGCAGGGGAAATAAAAGTCAGGTAGGGAAGAGGGATGCCTCGCATTTTTCTCATGGTGTGCTTTCAGTCTGTAGACTTATTTGTGCCTGAAGTGGCCACTCCGAAACTTCAAGTCCCCATTTTTAAAAATTCAACTTAATAGAAAGTTTAGCATCAGCTGGAATGAATGCCACACACTTGCTGAGCGTGGGGCTGGTTGCGTCAAGCACTATAGACCTGAAGTCGAAATACTGAGCCCCAGGTATAGAAATGGAGGGGTCCAAAGACACCCTGGCAAGTACAGTTCTCTTCTTCACTCCACTGACTTCAAGGCAAGGCTCCTCACGGTGACTGTCCTGGTAATAAGGGAGAGGAATGCATGGAGGAGGAGGAAGCCCGGTGCACACCTACCAGCTCTGCAGAGTGAGCGTCATCACGCGCTGCATACATGTGCTACTAATTCAAAAACCAAGAAAGCATCATCGTCATTGTCATGACGGCATCCCTGTCATCTTAGCATTCTGGGAGGAAGGATTGGAACCTTCTGAACCAGGATTGGAAGAACAAGCAGACAAACAAAAAGAGGCTGGGGGCAGTAAATTAAAGCGTGTATGAGTGAGCATAAGCTCACCCTAGCATGACAGCAATCACTGCGGCAACCATGGCCCCAGGTCTACTTTCTTGCTCATAGATTTAGCAGAAATGTTTGGTCTAAACACAAGGCTTGAGGTAAGCCCTGATGGTCAGGTAAGGCCTAAGCTCCAGAGTCAGATGGTCTGATCTGAACCCTGGCTCTGCTTCTTTATAATTCTACACAATGAGTCTTTACATTCTCATCTGAATAATGGGTGTGTAATGTTTCACAAAATGGTTGGGGAAATTAAATTAGATAATGTAGGTACACCCTAGAATCGTACAGTACAGGCAACCCACAATAAATACTATATATTCTATTTTTTATTGTAACTCTCAAATTCATAATATATCTGTGTTTTTATGTTATAAGGGTGTTTGATGTAAGGGAAGGGAGTAGTTGCAGATTGTTTAATAAATATCATTTTGCATATAATAAAAAATATGAGCTAGACCCTGTAGATCCTGTGTCCCGTCCTAAATGCATTCCTCTCCAAGGGCCAGGACTCTGCTGTTGCCAGATTGCACCTCTTGGCAGGGATCTCACAAGGGAAGACCAGTGCAAGCGAGCGCCAAGTCCAGCGATTCATCCCAGGCCACTGTACACTGAAACAGACAAAATCAGTTGTGCTGATTTGAAAGTCAATTTTGTGCATTCCTGGCAAGAGAGGAGAGGAGACAGGGAAGAGGTACAGGGCAAGTAGAAGGAGAAAGGCAGACAGACACAAGGTGGAGCAGGGAGTAAAAGCAGGAGAGATGGTAGAGAGATTACACAGAATTTTACATTTTCCGACACACAAGCTTAAGTACTGCATGGTTTGTTCTGTATGAGACATTAAAATTATAAGGAAAAAGCAAAATAAAACAATAGGAAGTAGGGAGATAGATCTTTATCACTTCGGAAAGGGACAAAGAAGGGTGGAAAGAAGATGGAAACAGGAAATAATGTGTGTCACGTACACCTACCAAGTCCACATTGACTGTAAACATTGCATTTTGCAAATATGTACCTTGAAAAGTTCAGCTTCTGGGCTGGAGTAATAGTTCAGTGGTCTAAGCACTTGCCTGGCAAGTACAGGGATGGGGTTTGATCCCTGGTACCGTATGCCATACCAGCCCCGGAAATCTGGACACACTGAGCCTCCCTGAAACCAGGTGTGGTGCGGCACACCCGTAATCCCAGCACTGGGGAGGCTGAGACAGGTGGATGGACCACGGTAAGCTGGAGCAGCACAGCAAGACCCTCTACCAAGTTTAGAAAAAACAGTTCAGCTTCTGAGTTATATATTTGGGGGTGTATGAGAAAAACAAATTACAAGCTCTTTGTAGATACAGTGTCCACGGCTCAACTTTTAATCTACAATGAGTAATTTCCTACCCTACGGATTAAAGTTAAAAGTTGAGCAATAATAGATTAAAATTATAGGCAGTCCTGCAAAAGACCTAAGACTGAAAGTCAAGATACGTGGGTTTCAGTTGTGATTTCGTGGCTTTATGTTTCCTTCTGGTTTAAAACTTTTATGCTAAGAAAATGAAGACTTTCATAGGAATAGGAAATGAGAAAAAAGAAAAAGAACATATACTCTGGACAAAGAAAAAGCAGACTACAATGAAACACTTAGACAAATTGAAGTCCCCAATATATCAAACAGTGCACAAAGAAAGGCTCTTTCCTCCAGATGGCTAACTGAACAGAAAATTTGTGTGAGAGTGTATGAAGATGGCATGTACACACATGAACCTGGTGTGAACTAAATGAGCGCAGTCATGTAGATCCCTCTAAATCACTGATTCTCAACCTTTCTAATGCCATGACGCCGCAATACAGTTCCTCATGTTGTGGTGACCCCAAACCAAAAAAATAATTTTGGTGGCTACTTCAAAACTGTAATTTTGCTACAGTTATGATTTGGAATGTAAATACCTGATATGCATTATGTATTTTCCAATGGCTTTAGGTGACCCCTGTGTTTTGGTCGTTCGACCCCCGCCGGGGTCGCGACCCACAGGTTCTACGTTTAGAGTCTAAATGTAGAAACTCCTACTATAAACAAACAAACAATGGACAAAATAAAATAAAGGAGCACATGTAATTTATATACTCAAGGTTCATGGCTTTCATGAGAATGGCAGATAAAGCTTTTTTCTTCCACACATTATTGTTTGTAGAGACTAACACTATTGCAGCTAATTTGTGCAAAAACTCGCACTCTTCATACTAAAAAAGGCATTCTTAAGGCACTTTGACTTTTAACAATGAAAGAGATTAACCAGAGCATTTGTTGGGTCTGTCTGTTTCTGACAGCACAACTGCTTTCAGAAAACTCCTAAAAGCTATGGATCACAAAGCACCATGCTCATAAATAACAAATTAGCTGCTACTTTCCCTGTTTGATGAGAGTTTTTCTTGGTCCAACTAGCCCTATCATTCTGAGATATAAGTATTAAAAGGGAAAGAGAACAAAAGTGATGGGCGGAACAAAACTTAGGGCAGCTGAGGTTTAAGTCCCAAGTGGATAGCCTGTGCACAGACCCTGTCCCATTGCGCTGCTGGTGTCCTGCTTGTGGCATCTTGTCTGTACCCCCGCCTCAAACCCCCTAAGGCATAATCACACCTCCTTCAGCCATGGAGCTCAGTCTGGGGGTTCCAGCCTAACACCTCTAGGTAAGACAGCCCCCAAAAGGCTACAGGCTCAGACTTTGGAACATGCAGCGCCTCTCGGCTTGCTGGCATAATAAGGTGACTCCCTCCATTTCTCCAAGTGCCACTGGGTTTTTCTGGTTTTTGTTTTTGTGGTACCAGGGCTTGAACTCAGGGCCTTGCCAGGCAGGCACTTATTCTACTGAGCTATCTCCGTGACCCCCTACCACTGGGTTTCTTTTCCTCTGGTAAACCTAAAACTATTTCAGAAAGAATACAAATTCAAAGATAATCACGGTCTTTCAGATATGCATTAAGTGAAGAAAAAACTGTAACAGACAAGACACCTGTATCATAAGGGACGGTAAAAAAATGAAACAACATGATTTTTGTTATCCCCACATTTGCTTTGAATCTCTTCATTGTCCATAGATGTGTAGCTCAGTACTGCCAGGGCTACTCTCTGTGAAGCCACAACAAAGCAGCTATGGGTTCCACACTCTGATAATCAAAACCACCACAAACGGAGGACACAAATTCCAGCTTCACCCTTCACACTGCAGGGTCAATGGCTCCTGAAAGGCAGTTGGTACAGCCAAAAAGTTTTCTGAGATGACATGACACAAAGATTTCACATTGTAATAACTGGGCTTAGTGTAATTCCAGCAATCTGGGAGACTGAGTCAAGAAGAGTGCAAATTAGAGTCTAGCCTGGACACATTAGTGAGCTACCAAGACTATGTCTCAAAATTTTTAAAAGTGAAAAGGTTAGGATTCAGTAAAGAGAAAAGTTCAATCTCCAGGACCACAAAATGAACAGAAAGTTCAACAAAACATCCCTAACTCTTAAAAATAACATGGAATAGGAAGGTTGTTCATTCAGCAACAGATAAATAGAAATCAAAAGAAATACTTAGGATAGGATGTGTTGAATTTGACTCACAATATACAATATCCTAAGAGAGCTGCTATTCTTATACATTTTGCAAAACTGTGACTCTCTCTGTCACTGTCTCTGTCTCTGTCTCTGTCTCTGTCTTTCTCTCTCTGTCTCTCTGTCTCTCTGTCTCTTGCATTTAGGACACGGTATACAGGGTTTACAGGGTCTCACTATGTAGATTGGACTTGTAGTGAGCCTCCTGCTTTCAGCCTCCCAAGTGCTGGGATTACAGGAGTGCAAAACTGTGACTGTCAATCACCTCAAAGCTCACCTACATATTGACCTTAATTTTCTGAAAACTATGACTATTTCAGATGGCAGCATGCTTCAAAGGGCTAGTAATTTAGTAATGAAGTGTTTGAAGGAATCATGTTGAGTTAAACCAGACTTTATAAGTCAATATAAGTATTTTTACTTATTGTCCAAAACTCATGAGCACACTATCTTGACAGAGAAAATCCAGAAGATTTCTGAATGGCTTCCTGGGGGGAGGTGATAATGGAGAAAGAGAGAAAGAGAGAGAGAGAGAGAGAGAGAGAGAGAGAGAGAGAGAGAGACTTTCCCCACAAAAGGCCAGAAGTATTTACTAAAAACAAAAGAATAAACTTAGGAAGAACCATTGGAGTATTTCAGGAACAGAATGTTTTCATTTCTTTTTGGTTGCTAATTTCAAAAAACATAACATCACCAATTAGAGTGGTGTACTTTAAGTTACAAAATAACAAAGGTTATGTTTACCATGTGTAGAAAATCCACTCTCTAGCGGTTTAGCCAGATAGGTAACATGAACACTGACACTGGAATGTTATTCTGTGATGTTCACATGTATTTAGCATAACATCAAGTCAAAATTTTTAAGAAAATCACTTATACATTGCACACATTTTCTCTAAAGTGGCCTTTCTCTCCCATATTTTCACAATATTTATTATGAAAAGTTTTTAAGATGCACCAATGTTGAAAGAATATTACAGAGAACATCTGTGTACTAACACCTAAATTCTATCATTAGCATTTTACTGTGCTTGCTTTATCTTCTTTCCATCTGTCTACTTGTTCCTCTAGACACCAATCAAGTCATTGCATTTTTCTGATGCAATTGAAAATACATTCCAGACATCAGTGCATTTCCCCTGACTTTATCATGCATATCATTAGTTCACATGCAGTGTTCGTTCACCTAATCTTATTCCTATGATGAAAAACTGGCATACAATGTGAAACGTGTGCCTGAAGTGCATATTCTGTGTTTCAGAAATTGCTACCATCTGTGTTACCAGAACTTCTAGTGTGTAGCTTAGATTTTGGGTAACTTCCCTGCCAAGGTTAGGTGATTAAGGGTTAACCCCACAGCCTTACACCTGTGGGCAATGATGGAGACTTTGATAGATGGAGCAAGGGTGGATGTCTTCAAATCCTAGGAGTCAGGCTTCTCAAGAGGTCATCATACCCCCAGCCTCTTCTGTTTTTTTCGGTTCCTATACTGATCAAGATTTCCCTGCTCTGAGGTATTACCTCACTGTCAGCCCAAAAGCTACAGGTTTGACTATTTGTATGCTAGAGCTTCAGAACTTGTCAGCCTGGGCTGGGAAGATACCTCGGTGGTCTAAGCACCTGCCTGATAAGTGCAAGGACTGGGTTTGATCCTGAGTACCACATGCCATCTGGACCCTGAAAACAGGTGCTCCGAGTGGGGCACTGAAACTGAGTATGGTGGTGCATGCCTGTAATCCCAGCACTGGGAAGTCTGAGACAGGAGGATCACTATGAATCTGAGCTATGTAGCAAGACCCTATACTAAATAAATAAATAAAAGATTAAAATAGTAATAATAATAACTTGTGAGCCAAAATAAACCTCATTGATTTTCAAGTTTATTGTATCAGCTATCTGTTCTAAAAATAAAAATGGAGACATAATAAACAGAGCAGACATCAAATTGTGCTGTCACTCTGGGATGCACTTTCCTAGTCAGTAACTGGCACTGGTTTCTCAGGAGCAACATCTTTTATTTTTTTATTTTTTTTGCTCCCCTATAGGTTAGCTTCCTTGGAATCATACATATTGTGCTCATACTTCATTACTGAATGTATCACTTGCTTGGCCTTTATTATCAGAGAACACTGTGTTATATTCCACAGTTTGTTTATTAATTTCCTATTAATGGACAGTAGAGCTATTTCTAAGGTTTGATCATTAAGATCCATTGCTGAGACCATTCCTGAGTAGGTCTGAAGAGCCCACAGTTTTATCTAGACATGTTTTTAGATTATTCCCACAAAACTGGGGACTTACTAGGTTTATTTGGAGGAGCATGTACTTCAGTCTATCCAGTAAGTTTCAACTTAAAATCCTATTTGTACTTGATGAATTCTGTGGAATATTCTCTTTTTTTCTATTGAACAGTTCAGTACAAATGGAAAGAATGTTTAAAAGAAGAACGAACGTCAGCATGTACTTGAAGTGTGAATACACTGTTTTCTTCAAATAATTTATATGCAAAATATCATGCAATTCTAGAAGAAAAAATAATTACTGTTCAATCTTTGTACTTCTTCCATGAAGATGTCTATAACTTAAAATAGCCTGGAGTTATTAATACTGTAAATCTCACAGAAATATAGTGCTTTGCTGGTTCTTCTAGCTCTAAAAAATTTCAGTATGACATACATCTCACGTAAGTGAAAAAATTTTAAACTCTATCAAGATTAAATTGCTACTAATACCAAGGGATAAGATGATTTGTGAGTCTTCTAAATGTTTCTCTAAATCACTAAATACGTTAAAGCAAGCTTTGTGGATGTAAGTAGATCATTCCAAATATCCTTCTGAATATGTAAAGCACTGGCTTTTATAAAAGTGTACGAGGGTGATGGTTACATTATTGAATCAAATTGTTCCAAATAATCAGAAACAACTAGCTATGTGCAGTGGGAAGACCTAGAAAGCAGTTGGGTAGAAGTGAAGAGAAATTCTTTTAAACTTAGGCGGTTTTAAGTCAAAAGTGATGGTGACAACATGTGAAATTTTCTTTTCTGGAAGCCTATAAATGAGAACACGCGATTCCAAGCTCTCTATACATTTTATAGAATGATTCTTCTTAAATATAGAAAGCTTGTTACACAATAAAATGGAAGGAAAATACTAAGTAATGAAAAGAATATATATTTATTTCATCTACTTAAAAATAAAATTGTTTGAAAAGATAAACCTTGTGTTTCAGTCTCATCAATTCATTCAAAATATTTTGTTATTATAACTTTTATTTTTCAGAAAGAAAAACATATACCATAAGATATTTCAAATCAAGAGACAGTGTGTTTGGCTGAGAATATGAAGAAAACTAAATGTATATAATCTATAGAACAATAAAAGTTAATACTCTTTACTGAAACCAGTATCTTGATAGCATTAGAAGTGGCAGTAGTAAATATTTTTCAAATTCAGGGTTTTTTCTAAATTATTTTTATAAATAGGAACAGAAAACACGGACAGGGCTGTGTTTTCTTAGCTCTCCAGGTCAGGAGAGCCATCTGGCACTCATTTTCACCACTCTGGGGGAACCAATAAACCCTGCTCTAATATTCTGATCTACTCACTAATCGGGCTAATCAGAACATCTGGCTGGGTTTTCCCTTTCCTAGCGTGTTCCCAAGTGATTTTATTAGGAATCAGAGTTCCTCCTGAGCTGTGTTGACTACTGAGCTTTTCCACTTCCTCTCTTCCCGGTGCTCACTATGGGCATCATCTGGCCTGCTCGGTCCCCAAGCTGAACAGCAGCCACCTTACACAGAAGAGTCCCATTCACTGAGCCTCAGAGGCAGCTGCCACATCTACATCCTTATTTCTTTTATTTGTGTCTGTGCCCCGACTTTTGGTCTAGATTCTGACTGCTGTTGGTCAGATTCGATCTTGAGTCCTTGCCTCTGTGTTGCTTAGCCTCTGCTGTTGGAGCTGAGCTTTGATCTTCCAGCCCCCTTAAGGTTTCTAGTCTCTCCTGTCTATCTTCTGGACGTGTGGTCTTATTTCTCCTAAGCCCTGGATAGCTTTCTCTATCCATCTTTGTTTTTATTTGTGTGTGTGTGTGTGTGTGTATGTGTGTGTTTTCCCGGGGATGGGACTCTGAACCTTGTAATTGCCAGGCAGGTGTTTATGCTGCTCAACTATATCCTCGGCCTTCTCTATACCTCTTTGGAATGAACCCAAATATATTTCACTTTGAGCAATCTATATTGAAAATATAATAAACACTGGAAAATAATTCTGTGGTGTATTAATTTCAACTAATCAGTAACTAACATTACATTTGGTAGAGATTTCTATTCATCTACACCATGGAAATGTATTATTTTCAAATACTTTTCCAATTCTACCATGTACAATGTACGCAACAATTATGGTACACTATGCATGGATAAGTAGATTCAAATGCAAAGTTTTCCAGTTATGATGACTACTCTGAAACTGTGAGACCATCAGTCAATAAACAACAGCAATTGGTCTCAACCAGGGAGATTTGTTAGAATATACTCTCTGGGTTCCATCTGGATCAATTACACTTAAACCTTGGGAACAAGGCACATATAACTTATAAAATATCCAACATGTGATTCTAATGTACAACTGTGATTGTGAAGTATTATGATAGTCAGCATATGTCACCTTTTATTGGATATAGACTTTTTAAATGATCATTTCAAGAAATGGATTAGATATTTCCCAGATTACCAATAAATAAATGCCAGAATTCCTGAAATAAATTGTCGTATTGGCACAACAGGAAAACTTTACCTTTCAGAAAATTTAAGCTTCTTGGCTTCAAGCCTTGACCTTGGAATACATGTTGTTTGGTCTGAAAGATAGCAACACATAAATATTTTAAATATGATAGAGATGCTTATCCTTTGGAAATTATTCACTCTCCATGAAAATCTGGTGACATCGATTGTTATGAATCAAGAAATTGTCATAGGGGTCAGGGATATAGTAAGGCAGCCTAAGCACCTGCCTGGCAAGTGCAAGGACCTGGGTTCCTTTCCCAGTGACACATGCTGCTCTGGTTCCCACCCCACATCACTGAGCCAAGACTGGGTGTGGCAATACACATCTATAACTGTAAACCCAGGACTGGGGAGACTGAGACAGGAGGATCACTGCAAGTGTCAACTTGTACCAAATAAATGAGACAGGAAGAGAGAGAGAGAGAGAGAGAGAGAGAGAGAGAGAGAGAGAGAGATAGATAGATAGAGAGAGAGAGAGAGAGAGAGAGAGAGAGAGAGAGAGAGAATAATTCTGACTTGGGGCTAGCATTGCAGGTGTGCAGGTGGCCGTGCCTAGAAAAATTACCTGGATTTCCTTGACTGGTTGGGAGTTGATCTCATTACTCTCCCACATTCATACTGATAACAGTGAAATTTCACACATGTTCACAAACTATCAAATAACAGGACCAGAGCACAAAGCCCATGAGTAAGATAAAATAGATAACAGAAGTAATCACTACTGTATGAATCAATAAAGCAAATATGTTATTCTTTTTAAGTGTCATATTACAATAACGTTTTCCTGGAGACTGTCGTCTGCATCTAATTTAAAAAGGCATCTGCTTGTGTTTGCTTAAAACAAAAGGGTAGTTGACTTAGTGAATTATTTACAGGCATGCAATATGGCAACTATGTCATTATGAACTCTCTCTAAAATCTCCTCTGGCTACTCCTGGCAGGATGTCAGTTTGCTTGTTTTTATTGTAGGTGCTCCAAATTGTCAAGCTATTCAAAGAAATAAAACTTTGCCATTGAATTTACTAATACACACAGAGCCAGTACTAAAGCCACGGCGACAGGAATGGTGTAAACATTTGGTTGGTTTTAACATGTTGTATTGATCAGGGTTTTACTTAAAGGGACTGAACAGATATAAGGAATGGATATTAACACCAAAAATATACAGTCTTTAAGGAATTATAAGATTGGCTTACAATAGTCAGCCAGAGTCCGATGAGGAAGCATGCAGAGGGCGTCTGCATGCTCCAGACTGAAAAATTCAGTCCTGAGGTCTGAACTTCACCACAGTGATCCGAGCGTGTAATTCTATACGTCGCCTGATAGGTCTGCAATGGAAGACTGAAGTGTCTGTAATGGACGCTGAAGAGTCTGCAACAGATGGTGAAAGATCCAAGCTGGAGGCTGAAGAGTCTGTGCTGCAAGCCAGATGATGAAGTCCAGGCTGAATGCAAAGACTGAAGTTTCTCCAATGAAGTGAAGTCTTGACTCCTTCCTCAGCCCTTTAAAAAGTCTCTTTGAACCGGGCTACTGAGTCATCTAGCCAAAATGACACCATGTATCAACCACTACAGAGCAGTAATGTGGAGTTCAAATAAGAAAGTCACCATTAGAGGGACTAAAAGCTAAAAGCAGCCTTAAAAATAGACCCTAGGGGGTGAAAAAATAGACCCTAGGCCTAAAGATAAAAATAGAGGCCTCCAAGAAGAGCTGAAGAGCAACAGAAAGTTCATTTATCACTTCTCTCTGTTAGTAACTGCTTAGAAAAAGATCATTGGGAGTGTTTGTATTTCTCCTCTTTTCTGAGAAAAGAGGAGAAATCATATGAACTTCAGAGCTTATAAACCATAAAAATAAAAGGTTAAATAGGAAAAATCATGGATACAAAGTACTTTGACATTAAAATCCAATTTTTTTTCATCATTCTTCCAACCCAAAATTTGCTAAAATTTTCCATTTTAAACCAATATCTAAACAGACCATCTGTAGAGGTAGGTGACCATTGATCAAAGCACATCAGAATGGAAGCAAGGTCAGAAGGGACAAAGCCACTCCCACAGCCTTGGTAAAGCCTCCTCAGGTCAGAACTATGCAGACCCTGACATGGTGCTGTTGCTCATTGCTAATCCATGATACTGGCAGATGTCATGACTTGCTGGAACTGAGATTTCAAATTACAAAAGTGCTTTTGTGAGATTTTGTAAAGAAAAGCCAGTTGCTGCTGGAAAGTTCTTCTACGTGCAGATCCAATGCCAACCTAGGATATAAGAAAGGGGCAAGGTGGCAATTAGAGCAGCCTCTCTGTGTTGCTTGTGGTGATTACCTGTGGTCCCCTGTGCTGCGGGAGGGGACAGAGGGGAAGGAGCTTGATATTTTCCAGCTTTCAGGGTTAGAGCTTCCTGGGGAATTTTCATTTGAAAATTTGATAAGCTAGAGAGTGTGGTGAAGAACTAGTATTTTTATCTGAAAATGTTTATTGCACTCTGAGGGTCACATAGTTTAAAGCTGTCATTTCATACTTTAATCCAAGGCACCGAAAGATAAATGTAGTAGATTTTCTTATTAATTCTGTGAAAGATGAACTTTTAAATGCTAATGAGAATGTGAGCCTAGTGTGAATAAGTATAATTTATGCTTAATGCATGAGCTACACACTCTTATGATGGGCTTGACTGTGAAAGTAGCAGCATGGAGGTAAAAAGGCCTCTGGTGGATTTGCAGGGCCAGAATATAAATTCACATCATAGGAGTGGCATCATCCTTTTGGAGAAGGAATTAAGGATATGGCTGCCCCTCCCCCGCCACACCCCACCAGGAGCAAAGCTTTCTCTGACTACCATAGCTCTGAAGCTGTCCAAAGAATGTAAGAAATTGGCAAACATGAGGCCAGTGATTCATCTACTCACAGATCAAATTCACCTGAAAAATTGAAAGTCCATTTTCTCTTTTGTAGGCATAGAAATAAATTTAAAATTAGAATTACACATGTAGCAGCTTTTTAATCTTTTTATAGCTCCTGTATTGATGCTCCTTTTAAACTCTGAAAGCAGCAATGCAGAAAAGACCAAAAGGGTGGATTCTTTTTTTTTTAAGAATTTTTTATTTTATTTATTTATTTTTTTCTTGTTTCAGAATCCCTGCTCGTCCATTCACTCATTTCCATGGCCGGCTCAGCCCGCCTGAGGGCAGGGCTGGCACAGCACGTGGTGCCGGGGATCAAACTGCGGTCCCTGAAGCCGCCCAAGCCTTCCCAAGCAGGCGACTTAGACCCCTGAGCCATCCTGCTGGGCCCCAAAAGGGTGGATTCTTATTTCCAGGAATCCTTTACCTGTACGGCTTTGGACAAGCCACCTAACCTCTTTGGGCTTTGACTTTCTTATTAGGAAATTTTGAAAATAATCATGATGATAGTACCTAAATTTAAGGATTGGAAGAAAGCATAAATTAATGTAATAGCTCTTAATCTAATAAATATAGTGTAACCTATAAGATGTTAGATTATTATTACTATGGTCATTGTTTTAGTTTTCCTATCAATGACCTGCTGGCAATCTTTAAAGGATAGCATAATCACATATAGACAGAACTGCTGCATAGTTAATGGACCCCAGTGCAAAGTGAAAATGCAGTGCTCTGAGTTCATAATTATTAGGAATTTCAAGACGGTGGCTACAGAACCAGCTGTGGTTCTGAGCCTAGGACTCTATGGCATCGCATAATTCCCACACTGGCAAAGCCAACATTTTGCTAAATAATCTGTAGATTACGGTGCTCATCTTTGTTCAGCTTCCCTTGCTTATGGTCTCGCATATCCTCCTGTTTGTATTTGTCTTAGGAAAAGGTCACTAAAACAATTAAAATCTATTTTAATGGAGGTAATGATTTTAAATCATTTTTAAAAATTCCCTTGTTTATATATCAAATCTTCAGTTTATCCCACAGTAGACAACTAAGTTTCTGGGTGAGACTAATAGTTTTCAATAAAAGGAAGCTGAGCCTGATGCATCTGGCTCAGTTATGATTTTCCAAGGGGGACAGTCAGACAGCTCAGCAGACTAAATCGCCTGCTTAGGCAGATGCAGGGACCAAAGTTGGATCCTTGGTGTGCTGTGTGGGCTCTGCCCCCGGCGCCCTAAGACCATGCCCTGAGACTGGGCGTGGTAGCTCATGAACCTATAATCCCAGCACCTGAGAGACTGAAAACAGGAGGGTCACTAAGAGTCCAGTCTGTGTAGTGAGACCCTATAGACCTGTAATAAAAACAAATAAATAGATAAATAAATAAATTAAAAATTAAAAGGCACAAAAATATATGTACAGTGGCTCAGGTTCATTCCCGAGCACTGTAAAAGCCAAAACTAGAAATAAAACCATCATAAAAAAAACTTGAAGATTCTTTGCTGAAGAGTGGATATTCAGAATACCTGCCATTATAATACTGGCTGTCAGTGTTGGTAGGCTGAGTTACTGGGCTGCACAGTAGATTGGGGCAGAAATGATTCCTTATGGCATATTGCTGTTCCTTGTTGCTCCCAAGCAGCTGGGAGGATGGGCTATCCCAGGCTTTCTTGCAGTTCAGGATAAGGGCACACTCATAGTTTTGCTTCTGGCCCACCAACCATAGATGTACACTCCTCCAAGAACTACTTTTTTTTTTTAACCTTCTGAGCTGCAGTTTCTGTGGAAACCTACCATATCTTAGAAAATGGTGGAGTTAGGACATGGAAGGACCTTGAAGATCGAAGTTGCTGTGCCTCAGAGTATCACTCCCCCTAATACCCATTGGCTCATTAGTCTGTTGTGTCAAGGAGAGTCATTTGGACTACACTTTGTGACCGAGATTTGGGGTGATCATTATAACAATCTGCATTGCTTTATCTGACTAGTACATTAGAGTTCAGAGAGAAGATATTCCTGACATTTGCAGGCTCAGCTCAGTGTTTTAATGTTGTTCTTTTACAGAAGGGAGATTTGTGTGAAGAACAAGAGAGGCGCAGAAAGGCAGGCTCCATAGGCATAGTTGTGTCCGGGTCATCTTGGAGGTGAGGCTGATAGATATGTTGACAACTGTGGTGGTTCATAACTAGGTCACTCCCAGGAGTGTTATGGCTCAGTACTGGAAGCTTTGGAAGTGACAGGGTCCTGGGGCTACTATGACTGATTTGCTGTGAGAAGGAAGAACTGGCTGGAGGGGACAGTCATCAGAAGCATGACCTGGGAAGGAGTCTCCCTACTTGGAGGCCAGCCCAACATAAGCAATCTTTTCTCTGTAGCCTCTACCTTGCTGTGTTACTTGGTAGTTAGCTGTCTATGGTCTAAACAATGGACCCAAATAAAGGTCTCTTCCTTTAAGTTGTATGACGTATTTTGGGACAGTGGGGAGAAAAAAAGAGTAACAAAGACAAAGGATTTTTTTTGCAGGTAGCTTTTTTTTAATCTGTAAAATTCATAGTTAGGACACGAGAAGGAATCTTTCCTACTTCAGTCAAGGAGAGCTCACACCAACCCAGTAGCACACCAAGTCCAAGCATGGGAAACCCTTCACTGTCAGCCTTCCTGACTCCTAAGTCATATGTACATGATATACAAAGGCAGAGGGTGGCAGAAAAGGCCAGGGGAATCGTTGATGTGGGGGTTGGACAAGTCTCTCACATGAGCAGCTGAGAGATGAACCAAGATGCGCCCCCGTAAAAGTCACAGCCACACCTGCCAGGAGCCCATGGGAAAGGCAGACACCTTAATGAGGTCAGCACACCTGCTGCATCAGAAACCTTAAGCTACTCCAGTCACATAATTTAAACATGAACACCTTCAAGATGAAGAACACAAGGATGAACATGAGACAGAAAGTTTGGGCAAGAGAACTCTAAATCCTCCCTGCTCGTGGGAAGTCTCAAGCTACATATGTCACTCAGATGTGCAACATCACAGGGAAAGAATTAGTGGATGGAAAGTATTTCAGAGAAATGCATGCTTACTCCAAAGAGTTTATGGGTCACACACGTGGCTCATGTGATCAGATAGAATACCCTATAGGTGTCCTCTGCCACTGAGCATGTTTTGTCTTATTTAACATTAGGTGGGAGATGGTGACGTGGTGGGCAGACAGGACATAGGGAGGTGCTGGGATGTCTATACAGCTTAAGACAAAATGAAGCCTTTTTCATTTTCTGTGCAATTTGAGTTTTCATGAGTTAAACTGAACGAGTTGTTGGCATATGATTGCAAATGTTGGTTAAAATCCTACTTACTATCAGACATGTCTTTATGCGCAAGTCTCACAATAAGAGGGTCTCAGGTTGATACCACTCCCTATTTTCTCAGTGGTTCCTTAGTCTGTAAATAAATAATTTTTCATCACTACTCTTTTGAAATATACCATACAACATAACAAAGTGCAATCAACAGTGCCAAGGTTTTCATGTTTTCTTCTCAAGCAGTGCCCTGGAAAATCCAAGCCTGCCAAGAACTATGTCAGAAACATCAATAGACTACAGTGATAACAACATATCCAGAAGGCAGGTTGTCTGACAATAACATTGCAAAAGAGAAATTGCTATACCTGCAGAGACCTTGAGTGACTCCAGGAAGGTGTCCCAAAACCAGTAATAAAGGCAGCACAGGATAGCTCAAAGTTCTTTCAATCCAGTGAGAGCTTCCTGAGGATTCTAAATCACTGTCTTTTTTTTTTTTTTTTTTCTCTCTCCAGGACAGACATGAGCCTTACATTCTGGAACAATGAAAATCTTATTGAAAAAACATGATCAGTCATTAAGTCTGTGCTTCTTCATACCTACCTTTAAGCTGTATTTTTGGTTCATGAGTGAACCAAATCCTATCTGTTGAGTGGCTGGCTACAGATGTAGTATCATGAGTAAAAGTTAACAAAAGATAAATAAGTAGGAGATCAACTGGAGACTCTCATGTATGTAGTATTTTGATATTTATTTCAGGTTTCTGTGTCAATGAATCTGAACTGTCCACTAGACTGGTTGGACCATGGTGGTGATTCGCTGGCCAGTAGATGAGATGCCGATATTCATAGCTGAATATGCCCTTAGGAGGTGACCCCAGTTAGAGGTGGGTCACTGGTGGCAGATCTTTGAAAGTTGTATTTGCTACTGGTGTTTTACCCTGGGTTCTCCTTCCTGGCCTCCTTGAAGTGCCAGGATCTGGACCAGCATTTTCTTCTCCATGATGTTTCTGCCTTGAAGTCAGCCTCACCATCACTGAGCTCCTGATTCTGTGAGCCATGCCAGCCCCCTCTGCTTCACATCATGGATATGGATTCTTGGTCCTAGTAGATGGAAAGCCGGCTCACATCGTTGCTTTAATGAACACCTATAACTAATGCTAAGTGCATCAAAACGACCAATAAAAAGCTTGAAGTGATAGTGGAAGAATTTATTTTGTTATTTCCAAGCTTACCTATACAGTGAATGCGCCACACCTGCACGGACCAGAACATTTGAGGTCATGTCAGGCTGTGTCTGCATGCCACAGACTTGCTGAACAAAGTGCTCTAGTCAGGTTAGAAAGAAAGGCTCAAAGTGTGGAGAGCAAGAATGGGGCTGAGGCCTCCAGCTCCTAAGGTAGACAGTGAGGGTTGGTATGATGTCGTGTTGAGCTCTGCAGAGGAAGGCCGATTTTCAGATTTTCCCCTTTTTCTTTATTTTTGAAGACTGTGCCTGCACAACCACACACCTCACTCTGCAGCACAAATGTGCCGCTCACTGTGGCAATGCAGAGTAAGAGGACTTACTCAGCTGACTGCTCAATATTTGTTTTCTCCCCTCGAGAATCAGGGGGCTCATTTTCAGCAGGAATATTCTCTCAATCAGGACCATACCATGGGTTCACACTTAGAGTAGGATGACTCAAGGAAGTTTTGCCAACTAGTAGGAAGGCAGGGCAGTTGGAATGGAAAGCACAGTGATGTGTGCACTTTGAAATAGGAGCAAAAGGTGTATTATCATGGTAGGCTCAAAGAAATATGGAGAACAGTACTGAAGAGGGGCTCAGTGTCCTCCCACAGAGGCTGGGCAGAGGAGGGCTGCAAGGAGAGCAATATATTCCTTGCTTCCTTTCATCTCTTACTAGATGAGCCCCAGGATTCTAGGTAGCCTCCATGAGCCAAAAGCAGAACTGGGAAGGCCGAGAGAGGACCTGTAACAGTGCCTCTTGGATTATTTTTCTCTTTCAGACCAACAGACTTCAGCATGACGTCACTGTTGCCAGCACAGTGGCTCTCCTTCTTTCCTGCACAGGAGTGGCGTCCTCACTGTGTCTGGTCCCCACAGAAATAGAGAAAGTAGTTTATGGCTATTCGAGGCACCCTAAGAGAAGCTGGTCATTGTAATGTTTTTAAAGCATGATTTAACCCAAAGCAATAGCAGACCTCTAAGTTCCTGGTCAAGAGTCCTAAATAAATTCACCTTCTGTAATTGCCAGCATGTGGCTATGTCTTCAATTTTATGAACCAACTCCAGCGTCCCAGAGTTTACATCCTTCCTTGATCAATCTTCAGTAAGGAATTTACTTTCCTAATAACATGCTTCTCACTATGAGACAGGTCCCTGAATGACCATCAAGCAGAAGCAATGTGAACAGCTGGGAGCGTGTGATGGTAGTAAACACAGATGTGCCCGACAGGACATTAACTGCTTAGCAGGTTTATAGAGCTGACTTCCCCCCATTCAGCGAAGTTCTGGAGTCCCTGAGATGCTACCTCCAGGGTGTAATGACTGCTTTGCTTCCCACCCATTTTTTCGGCAAAGGTGTTTCTGCAGCAGTTTGTGCAGTGCTTCAGTTCCATGTTAATTATGAAGTCAGCTCAAGGCCCATGATTTAAAGGCTAGATTCAGAACCCTTTCAGTAATTCAGTTCCCGTAAGTCTGTGTTATTGGCTCCTGAATGTACTTGCTTAAGCTAATTAAAAAATAAGCTGAAGAAATTCATTTCTTATGCAAAATTAAATCTAATCTACACACTGAATATTGCACCTTGTCTTGTGCATTCCTATTTCAATTCTGTCTTTTACTGCTCGCTTTGCAGCTTGAGAATTCTCTTAAAGCAAATGTATGGCTTCCTGTGGAGAAGAAATGGGTCTGTCTGAAAATGTTTGGTTATAAAACAACTTTGATAAAGAATTAAAGTACAGAAAAGATTTGTGATGTAGCATTTTCTTTAACTCACAGAATCATGAGTCTGACAAATTGATAGACTAATGGTGAAATGAGAATTATCCCTCACATAATCTCTCCTTTGCATAAGAAAAATGGAATCTAGAGCCCTGCTGGGCATGACATCAGCACCTCTACGTGGCTAAAGGAGGTGAAACCTGTACCCTGTCTTGCACATTCTACCCAGTATCAGCATCATGGGTACATCCACAATGTAGGCTAATGAAATGAAGAGCAGGATTTTGCCAGAAACAAAATCTCCACTTCTGTTTTATCATATAAACAGACAAACATGTTACACAAAAAAAGCCTGCCTCAGCATAAGACCAGTGTGCTCTGAGTTCACATCTATGCTTTCAACTCTGACGTTTTTACTTGCGAACATCTCTGACTTGTGCCAACTGTCTCACAAATGTGCTCTTCAAACAGGGTGGAAACGTTGCTGCTGGGCTGAAAAGCGCCAAAGGACAGGATGTCGCCAGAGTATGACTGCCATGCCGAGCATGTGGCCAAACTGAAAGACTTAAGTGTTATTCCTGTGAAAGAATTTCTGAAGCCAGAATGGCAAGTAGGTTTTATGTCATAGATACGGTCACTCTGTTTCCTCTGGAGCCTTCTTAGATAACAAGTGGTAGAGTTATATTCTTATCTTCACAGGAAACTGCTAATGAATTGCCATGATATTTATGTCTCTCATAAGTTCTTTGACATGTTGTCTGTTTAGCTATTTACTCTTTGGTTTAGGGATTTATTTGTTTTGTTACCTTTTAAGGGTTTTTTGTTTGTTTGTTTGTTTGTTTTGAGGCAGGTTTTAGCTGTGCAGTTCAGGCTGGCCTTGAATTTGCTATGCAGCCCAGAACGATTTCCAACTCATAGCTCCCCTGCCTCAACCTCTGGAGTGGGGGGATTACAGGAATGTGTTACCACACTTGGTTGCATTTTATTGCTTTTAAGGCTCTCTTATTATTGGAACTAACATTCTGGATGATTCTGAATTGCTTGATCCTAGCAGTCTTCCTATCTGGTTCTCATTCCTTAGTTGCCCTGCTGACAGCATACGTTCTATCTCTGGCTCTTGTCTGAGTAAATGCCTTGGCTTCTGCCATCCTCTGGAACTCTTCTCTCCTGCTTCTCTGGAAACTTCTAACCGGTTCTTAACAAGCACTGGCCGCCATCAGTGCAGATGCACTAGCCTAGTTCTGGCCTTCGTTCCCGTTGCTCCGAACGGCAGGGAGGCGCCCATGCAGCCCCTCCTGACTGTGTGCATTTGGTCTAGACTGGGAGGCCACATCCTATACTAAGGGATGCCACCCCTACTCATCAGGTAAGTCAGCACCTTTATGACTGCTACGTGTCATGCACCACACACTGGATATAAAGCTCCACCAGTGAGGACATTATGGATTATCAGGATTTTGTTTTTAATAAAAGATCGTAAAGAAAAGTAAAGGCCACAGGCCCTTCATTCATCAATAGCTCTCGACAGCCAATCAGTCTGCTAACTGCCCAGTGAATTTTCGTTTCATTTGTTTTCTGTTGTTACAAGATGAGTGTGACAGAGTCATTATTAATGTAAGTACAAAGAGTACAAGGGTGCCAGGAAGTCTGAGTTCATATCATAGCCATTTGCAGGACTTTGAGAGAGATGGGGTCCAGATGGGGGGAAGAAGTGGGGGTGGTGGGCTTGACCCTGCAAGAGGTCACTATTAGTATTGCTGGGGCTGCCACCCCTTTGGTGCATGAGACCTTGAGTATGAGCATTCCTTAAAATGAAACGAAATCTCTATGGAGTGTGTGCAAGTCACATTTTCCTGCCAGCATGCTACACAATAAAGTGGTCAGCATGACTAGCACTGATCAGTTTCACTACAAATACATCTAAACTTAGACTCTCTCAGTCAGAAAAACACATTCAGGAGACAGGCCTTCCTATTGTTTTATTGAAAGGAACCTTGATTGTTTTCGTGAGTCCCCTTTAATGAAGGTGGCGACAAAAATAAAGTAAAAACAAAAGATGATGAACAACCTATAATATCTTACTCAATGGCTAAAAAACAAGACGTGGAAATAGAAATATGAATCAATGCTCTGACCTCATTTCAGGCACAAGCTCTGGAATGTAATCTATCCTGTAGTTTAATTATTATTTTTATGGACATAGTAGCCCAGTTTACCCCAGGCAATTGTGTCAATAAAATCTTCTGCTAAAGAAGATTGAGCACAAGCCTCTACTAGTTTCTGCCAGGAGAACAGCTTTGTCTTTATGGTAGATTCATGCTAATATTTTAAGCAATGGACCCTGGATCTTCTCCGTTTCACGCACACAGTTGAAGGGACCTGTTTTCAGTTGTAAGCTGGACTTTAGATTTATTCCAGAGAAAAACCTGCTCACATCAGAAAAGAAGTCTATTGAACAGAGCCGTGGGATGCTACATAAAACAAGCTTGCTACAAAAATAAACCGACTGAAACAAATGCTTTCATCAGAAATGTCCCAACTCAACACGAAATAAAAGATATTTTCTTCCTCTTGGCCAAGGGTAGTAGATTAAAAAGATTATTTTTTATCCTGTTACTTAAGCTTAAACATAATTTATCTACAGAAAGTTACCATTTGTTTAAGGCAGAAAAATAAAACAGATTAAGTTTTCTTTGTTCCAGCAGTGAATATTTTTTTTTAAAAAATCTTATTTTAATGTAGCCATACTTCATAAGAGAAAAAAGAAGAATTTTAGAGTAATCAAGCGAGTGTTCCTTTTCTCCTCTGGGCTGTCATATGGCTGACCTGCTGTCATGAGTTGCATTATCTTTGCCTGCTTTATGAGGTCAGCTCCTTTGGGCTGACTCCCTAGGATGATAAAATAAATGATTGCAAGTTATCAAGAATTTTAGACAGATGGACTCTGATGAGAAAAATACTTTGATTTCAACCTCTTTGAGACATTTTTTTACACATACCTAAAAATCATTCAAATATTTACTTTTCAAAACAGAATTCTGGCTATAATTACCATGTTTGAAATACTGACTCAGTCTGAAAAATAAGCATAATATAGCAAAATACTATCCTTGCATGTGGTATTATCTTACCATTTCCTTTTTATAAATATTCAATCTAATTTACTCTTAGACACCAAAGATTTTGATTTTGATGCCTCTGATGATAGATTTTCCCATAATGCATAGCTGTAGCAGATAGGATTTTAAGACGATAACATAAAGTGGAATATTCTTGACAAATTTTAAAAAGAAATGCAATGGAAGTCTTTTATAAGCCAAATCTGCACAAATTGTAGATACATAAATGTAAAGAAAAAATGTTCTCCCATCTAGATATCAACTGTGGAAGATTTTAAATATTGAGATAGTTTGTCTATACCGTGCCAACCAGCTTGGTTTCTGGGAATGTGGCTGTTTATACGCATAGACAAAACAGATGGGTAATTTGGCAGCATCATCCGGTTTGTTTTTCAATCCAGATGTTCTGCCATCCTGTTGACAACGTCTTTCTACAGCCTTTAACAGTTGATACTTGACGTAAACTTCACATCAGTAGAGCTATATGATGGTTGCTCTAAAAAACTAAACTTCCATTGCCATTCAGAATAAGTACTCTGACAACGTTGAATAGCTTATTATCTCCTGTTATTGTTAGTGGAGAAAGCAAGATATTCATACACAGAGGAAGTGGAGGGAGAGCAAGAAGGAGAATAAAAATAAGTAAGATACATGAAGCACATGTACTTACTTCCTAGGATAGATATAAACATATATTACAAACATGGTAATGAAACATTCAAAAACATAAGCAAGACTATAAAAATACATACATAAATATATGTGTATATTTATAGAAAATAGTTTTTATTTAATTTTAAATCTTATTCTACTAATTGGCTTATAAATTGTTAATTGTAGATAACACTTTGATAGAAGTAAAAGAGTATATAAGTACATATATGTGTAACCAAAACTTTATAGCATAATTTAATTTCAAGCTTTTTCTAAACAGTACACAAAAGAAATAGATACTCTAGGCCCATTTAAAATGTGTTATTGCTAAGAATACAGGATCTTCGTATAATATTTAAGTACTAAAGATTTATAGCTTGAGAAATACTTTTCTTTTTCTGTAGTAATGACATATATCACAGTAGGAATTGAAAAACAAGTATATTTCTTCACATTTTTTCTGAAGCTCCAACTTAAAATACTATTGTGACAATAAATATCTGCTTCAAAGATTCTACAGATAATGTAAGAGATTTTTAACATCAAGTAAATGAATGCATTGTTCTCAGAGATTAGGCCGGTGTCTTTGAAATATACTGTGTTAGAACGTTAATTGACTTTGACATAAGCATGGATATAAAATGCATCGTGCCACTCAACTTACCAGCAGTGAAACTGATTACCAATTCTAATCGCTGCCTGGTGACAGCATACTGAGATGGAGATGTTGAATATTTTAGTTTGTGATATTATCATGGTTGTTTAAAGTACTGACTACGTGTTTTGAAACCAATAGACATAATTGGTATGCATGTTGGAACTAGCAGACTGAGCACATCATTTATTTATAGAGTCTTTTGATGTAACTCTATGGGGGGAAAGTTAATAAAATATAGTTCAAAGATAAATTTACACTCACCACTGTAATATGACATAAAGCACAAATTATTGGACTGAAAAAAAAAAAAAAAACTATCCTCCAGTGAAACATGCTCCTTATTCCCTTTTAAACTACTTCAGCAAAACAAGAAGAGAAAGGTCCGGAGAAAGTACAAGGAGCACAGGTAGTGTAAATTCTTTTGAACTTATATGAAGAATTTGTGATAATGAAAATCCATGGGCCAACAGAGAGCAATGAGAAGATGTAGCAGTCCCTAAACCTTTCTGGTTTCTCCTATAAAATGGCTCACCTGCCAAGGGCTGGGTTCATCCAAGTTGAGGAGCCTAGAAATATACTCAGGAGGCAAAACAGTAGTCTCCTTTGAAAGGTCAGATGGGAAGGAAGGGGCTTCTGAAAGCATCCTCCCAAGTGGAGACCCATGGCAGGCACAGCTCACTTCAAACAGAATACGTTTTACAGTGATGTTAACTAAATGTCTAGTTGCGGTCAGAGAACCACAGACTTCAAATTCAGCTTGACTCACATCAAATCAACGTGTACAACAAACTGAAGAAAATACCAGACTGCTAAGAATCAAAAGGAAATGTAGAGTGGAGGGATCTAGGCAGAGGCGGTGAGGAAGAGAGGATGCTGTGTGTGGGCAGCGGTCTTCAGCGGGTGGGCGACACTGTGTGCAGGACCCTGCAGAGCGCGGGCGGGGTACCGGCCCGATGAACAGAGGAGCAGAGCTCAGACTTCGGTGTCCTGCAGGTGCTCTGGTCTCAGACAGAGATTTCAGTCATTCTGGGCCTTATTCCCCTTGTACTGCAATAAATGATTTTTTCCTCTCTTTTCAATTCTAAGTCTCCATGAAGCCACTCCTTAAGGACATCTTTGGAGGAAGAAACAATATTTTTTTCTAAAAAAAAAAAAAACAATGCAAAATAGTAATTTTAAAAAGCCAGCATTAGAAACAATACAAAACATCACTAAACAAAGTAATAGGGATTCAACATTGATTGCTATATTGTACAATGTTATCTTAAAATCAGTTGTTTACCTTACCAGATACAAACGTGCAAAACTGGTTTTAAAAAAGTTATAAAAAATTATAAAGAAAAGAAATTATGAAGAAAAGAAATGGGAAAAGGGAAAAATTTGTGTTAACCACTATATATATACACACAAATATATATATATACATATATATGTATATATGTATATATATATATATATTTCCCTTCTCTCTTTTGTCCTTTTTCTCATCCCAGTTTTCCTTCCCACTAAACAAATTCTTTCCCTTTCACAGTATCTATTGTACCTTTCATATTTTATTTTCTCTGTGAGGTTCTCACAATAACGAGACAATGCAATGTTTGCACATGTGGGTCTGGTTTATTTCACTGCCTAATACAGACTGTAGTTACATCCATGCATCTGCAAAAGCCTTGAATTTGTCTTTTTTATAGCTGAATAATACTCCACTGTGTAAAAATACCCTGTCTTTTCTATTTGTAGCACAGTTGATGGGTATTCGTATTGTTTCCAAGATTTAGCGATGACAAATTGAGCTGTACATGTATACATGGGGCACATGCATCATTCTGGTATGATGATTTCAGTTCTTTTGGACAAATATCTGGGAGAGGAATAGGTAGGACTGCCAATCTGAGCTTTTCGAGGAATCTCCATGCTGATTTTCTTGACTGCTGCACCAGCCTGCAAGCTCATCAACAGTGGAGATGGGTTCCTTTTTCCCCACAGCCTCTCCCACATGTTATTTGCTGATTTCTTGGTCACAGCCATTCTTTCTGATATAAGATGGTATCTCAGCACTGTTTTAATTTGCATCTCTTAAATAACCAATGATGTTGAACATTTTTTCATATAATTATTTGCCATTTGCATCTCTTCATTTGTGAAGTGTATATTCATCTCAGATGCCCATTTTTGGATGAGATAGAGCTTTGAATTTTGTAGGCCTGATTTTGTTTTTCAATTCTTTATGTATTCTAGATAGGAGTGCCTTGTTTGAGGGACAGTCTGCTATAGTTCTTTTTTTCCCAGTTTATGGGTTTTCCCTTTACTCTGTTGGTGATTTCTTTTGACATGCAGAAACTTTTCAAAAAGATGAGACAACACTATATTCAGGAAGTAGAAAACATCCACTGGGAACTTTTATGAAGGGCCGGTGGTAGAGCTCAGCGGACTATATACTTGCTTAGGGAAGCACAGGGGCCAGGGTTGGATTCCTGGCTCTGCCTGCTGTGCCGGCCCCACTCTGGGGTGAGAGTCCGGGCATGGTGGTGCATGCCTACAGGCACTTGGAAGGCAGGAAACAAGAGGATCACTATGAGTCACCGCTGCATCATAGTGAGATCCTGCACACGCGCACACACACACAAGCACACACACACACACAAGAACTTTTATAAAAAAGCTATTTTGTAAGCAAGTACAGTTTTTAATCAAATTTCTTATTAATATTTACTAACAGTAATTACCTTTTCTGATACGGAAACACATATTGCAATTGGTAACTTCATAATTGTGAAAATGCACTTTTTGTTCTTTTATTTTCCCCCAGAGAGGATTTTCTTAATTTATTTCTAACAAATACTGTGTGTGGAAGACTGCTAAGATGTGATCAGACTGGTTGGAGTCAGCGACTTGAAGGAAGCAGAACAGGAAAATGTGGAATGAGATACCTCAATTACTTCTTTATGTGATGTTCCGTCCCTCCTCCGCACCTGACCCCACAGCCCAAGGCTCCAAAGAGTTGGTGCTCTATTTGCCCCTGGCTTCTGTTGACAAAGAAACATTTGACTGTGGCTCGGGAGGAATGAGGAAAGTTAAAAGCAGCGGTAACCATTTATTTTTCTTCACATTTGGCATAAATCCTTTATTACTGTTTATTGCTATTTGGCAATGTGTCTATGAAAAAGCAATAATTAACATAATCTGGGTCTTGATCCTTGTGTCATTTACCTAGGGCTATAGAGTAAGGAAAATCTATATTCAAATAATTTACACAGGGCCCAGGTGGGATGGCTTGCCTGTAATTAAAAGACAATAAGCAGCTTCCTGTGTGCACTTGTGTCTTTAGCCACGTTGGGGGCACTGGCTGCTTCCTGATGACGTGGCGCATGTACCTGACTGGATTGAATGTTCAGGATTGTCCACAATGAGTCTGCACCTCTATTCTTCTATAGAAACCTAGCTTGGGCTTTCCCACCTGGCTACTAGGATTCAAGAAGATAAGAGGAGAAACTGGAAATTTTCCTGAGGCCCCAGCTCAGAATCATCGCTCGATGTCAATGTGCTGCGCTCTGTGGATCAGAACGAATCACCATGTCTGCCCAAGTGTGATGGTTAAGCCTGACTGCATCAACAGGACTGGCCTAGAAGCTGCCAAGCATCGGTGGAGCACAGTTCTGGGTATGCGGGGGAGAGGCAGGAAGTCACCTTGTGGGGTCCATGTCTGGCCCCTCACACCGTCCCTCTGCTCTGCTTCCCAGCTGCCAGGAGCTGGGAGCTTTGCTCTACTGGGCCCTTCTGCCATGATGTTTCCACTTTGGAGCTAGCTGACCATGGACTGAATCCTCAAAGTGACCTTGACATTAAGCCTGTCGTCCTTTAGGTTTTGGGTGCAGGGCACTGCAACTTAGTGATGAGAAAGCTGACTGCTGAATGAGGAGTAGCTGGCAGGAGGCGCTCCCTCTGTATCTCAGTGGGGTGAAGTTCACCATGTTCAGTCTCTTGGTATGAACTTGGCTTACCTACAAATGTGTTTGTGACGTTTGTTTTTGGAAATCAAGTCTTGCTTTACTTCATTCTGGCCCTGAGCTTGTAATCCTCTTGCTTCGTTTCCTTTCCCTAAGTGCCATTATAGGCTTTAGGCAGGCTCCCAGCTCTCATGTTAGTGGCACACATTTCAGCTATTTATTTTAGCAACAGAATACTTCTAGTTATAATTTCTCTGTAGGGAGCACATTATGGTAGAAGAGAACACCCCCAAACTTTGTGGCCGCCATCATGTCTATTTATTTGCTGATAACTTATTAAGTAGGTCAACTATACTTAAGACAACTTCTCTGTCTCCATACGACTGAGCTAGGCTCACTTTTGTGTCTCTTGTCTGTAGTCTGGTAGGCGGGGCTCACTCATTCATCCAGCCAGGTGGTCGAACTGTTAGACAGGTTCCTTTGATTCTCTGCTTATAGACAAGCTCAGCTTCTTAGTGTAACCATTTCAAATGAAGGGAACCTTTAAGCTTCTCACCCAGTTAATAGACACATACAGAGAGCAAACAAATGGTTAGATCCAAGGAAAATAAATTATTTACAGGTTGGTAAAGGATGAATAATAAACAATGACAATAGGACAAAGTTCTCATAAATGGTCTGCACTAAATGTTTGCTACTTTGCTGAGTCAGAGCTAACTGCCTAATTAATGAAGTGATATGCATTTTATTACCATGCTTGTTTAAAAACTGATCGTCTTATATTAAATGAAGATGCAGCATTTTATCACATATCCAAAATATAAAGTACTATTTTATAATTTAATTTTCTTCAGTTCCTTGAAAAGAAAATCTGTAACTTTCTCTAATATTCAAGTAATCCTTTGCTAACATAAGAAGCCCTGGAGAGATGTTTAACTCTTACAGACCACAGGTGTGTCGTGTAATATGCCTACAACTGCTCCAGTCATTTACTGTGTCTAAAAGTATATTCTGCTAGCAAGCACTGACTTAACTAGTGTGGAAAGCACCCATTTTACACGTCACACAGTTTTAAAACTTTTAAGTCAACAAGCTTTTAAAACACCTCATGAATAACCTATGTTCATTTTTCTCAGATTTCTCTGATGATAGGAACCATATAATATAACAAGTGTTTGCTGACCAGACACATTCTCAGGCACCAGCGCAGATCTTTGCAGCAGGAGTCCAGTGTGTAACTCCCAGCTCTAATGGTAGTGAGCACATAGTGGGTACCTCTGGTGACTCCGTGTCAGTTGGACAGTCTCTGTCAGGGAACGTCTTCCTATTTTCTCACCACTGTTTAATTAGAAACGACTTAACATATGTAGATATATAGTAAATAGAAACACGTATCTTTATAATTTAAAAGTATGCTGCTTTCTAGGAGGAAATATGAAAAATTCTGATCCCTGCAAGATTCTAATGGGTTTGATAGTTTAAGGTAAAGGTTACTTGGAACAAAAAGTTTCACAAAAATTTACAAAGATTTAATGCTATTTCCTCTCAAAGCCAGTTGTAAATGCATTAAACTTTCACATTCATAGTTTGCGGATTGACTCTCTACTCTCCTTTTAACATAGCTTGTAGTTCCATGAAGCTTAATTTGAAAACCTTTTTTTTTTTCCTACTTGTACTGAGCTTAGCAAAAATTAAACAAAAAGATTTGTGGCCCAAGTAAATATAATTAAATACAACCTAAAAAGTTGGTCTTTTAATAAAATTAAAGATATATATTTGAATAACTAATGGCAAATAGTTAACATAAATCTAAAATTGTGAAAACACATGTAAATATTAATTTGCTGAATAGTTTGTGTAAACAGGAAGTGTTATCAACTGTAAAGTATGAAAATTTTAAAACACATTTTAAGAATATATTTTCTGGGGCCTCAGACACAGCTCAGCAGACAAAGTACTTACTTAGGCAAGCACAGGCATTAGAGTTCCATCCTCATCACCATGGACCATGCCCCTACACCCACTGAGCTGGCCACCAAGACCACACGCATGGTGACGCATGCCTATAATGCTAACACTGGGGAGGCTGAAAACAAGAGGATCATTATGAGTCTGAGCTGTGTAGTGAGGCCCTGTACCAAATACATAAAAAAGGGAGGGTGTTGTCAGCAGGCTGTGGTTCTGAGGGGCATACTCTCACTCCCAGGCCATGATGTAAGCAGCTTCTCCCCTCAGTCTACTCCAGCAGCATGCCTGCCTGAGACTGAGCCCACTGAAACAGTGAACCGAGACACACCACACTTCTTCTTCAAGTTGTAGGTGACAGGTATTCTATTCCAGGGATGTTTCAAATACAATCGTACTCCTAGGAAGTGGTCTTTCAACTTAAGGTACACCTATTTTTTAAATGGATAAGAAAATATGTTACATAATCAGGAAGTTCTGCTGTTTACTTTTCTAGACGGGACAGAGAATCATGAGATGGAATTATAATTTGGGACCTATCCTATGTCCTTTCAAGGATCTTGACCTAATGCCCTAGCTGAGATCAAGAGAAAGACAAGCGCAGTCTGGGAACGATGCCTGCCTCACCACTGGTGGTGTACGGAATGATTAACCAGAGCACCGTCACCCCATTCCTGTGCACACAGCTGTGGCTATCTCTGCACTTCAGTGACAGAACTGAGTGCATGTGATGAGACTGGGTGAGACCCACAAGCCCAGTGCATTTAAGACCTTCAAAAAAGTTTATCGAGGGCTGCCAAGATAGCACAGTGAACTAAGCACGTGCTTAGGCAAGCACAGCATCGGTTTCAATATCCAGCACTACATGCAGTGCTAACCCTGCCCCCAGCCCCCCTGAGCTGGTCGCTGAGTCTGAGCATGCATGCTTGTAATGCCAGCACAGGGAAGGCTGAAAACAGGAGGATCACCATAGAAATCTGAGTTGTATAAGTGAGGCCTTGTACCAAATATATTAAAAATATATACAAGCCAGGCATGGTGACGCACGCCTGTAATCCCAGCACTAGGGAGGCTGAGGCAGGAGGATCGGTGCGAGTTCGAGACCAGCCTGGGCTACAAAACTGAGCTCAAGGCCAGCCTGAACTGCACAGTGAGACCCTGTCTCAAAAAGACAAAAAAAAAAAAAAAAAAAATATATATATATATATATAGATATAGATATAGATATAGATATTTTCTGCTTGGAGGGGCCAATTAGTAAATACTTGTTAAAATTGGTTACATAGTAAATGTTTTAGGTTTCCTGGCTGTTTCATTTATATCACAATTATTCAGCTCTACAATTGTAACATGAGTGCCTGCCTAAGCAAATGAGGGTGTATTTTAATAAAACAGGCATTTTGCTTCATGGGCCCATGAGATTTAGTTTGCCAGCATCTGGTTGAAAGCTGCCATGGGAAGAAGTAACAGATAAAAGCTGTACAACAGGCTCTTAAGTTAATTTGAACCCATCTACATATAGAATTTCTCAGCTGAAAAGCACCAAACATGGAGTAGGCATTGCGGTGAGTTACGGAGCCATTATGAGGTCACTTGCAACACAAAGTACTGGGTGATGATGGTGTTGTACTCAGTCCTAGACATGTGTGGCATAAATAGTGTGACAGTTCATAAAGAGAAAAACAAGTTGGAGATATCACGAAAACTTTTCTTTGAGATTGTGATTGGAGCTCACAAGAGCTCATTTATAGCAGAAAAAGACAAAATGATTCAGACCAGGGAATTATGTGAAAAACTGTGAAGCACACTGGTGAGCGGACCAGTGAACAGGCAGGTGCAGCATCACAAGACCTAGTATGACAACACTGAAACAGAAAAAGATGTCAATTTTTCCCTACAAGTAAGTCCGAGAAACCAAAATATGTGTGTTATTGGTGTAAGCAGCACTTGTGTATGGAAGATGCAGTTGTCATGTGTGAAGACTGCTTTGGACATGAGGTTGAAGCGAAGCTTACTTCAGCGGTGGAGTTCTACTGACATATTCATTATAGTTCATAGACATTTATTTCTGATGCTGTCTTTCAGGTTTTATAAGCAAATACATGGCTGATGTGAAAATGATGTTTATTCTAAATCCACAATACATATTAAGAATTTAGTGCTTTATTTTTTTTGGTATCTCATTTTCCTGTTAACTAGACATTGTACCATATAAAATGATCCTCCTGACAAAACAGCAAGACCACTGATATGTCAAGTATGTCCTACAAAAAGACCAGAAACACAAAACATATGTACTGTCAGTGTGATACCCGGGTATGGAACATACGAAACAGTCATGTGTGCAGGCTGCTTTGGGTGTGGTAATTAAAGCTTGTTTTGTACAGTGCTATTGGTATTTTAAATGTAGTTCTTATAAGAATTTATTTGTGTTATTCTTTATTAAACTTTTTATGACAAAAAATTTGATGCTAAACATTTTGATGCTTTTTATAAATAATAAAAACTCAATTTTTTGTAATTTGCTTCTGTTAAATATTCATTATTTAATACAATGAAAATAAAATTAATAATCATCAATGGAAATACCCTAAAGACTAAATATGGGCCTGACAGACTCCTATTTATGCACTTTGATGACAAAATTAGTCTTATTAGAGAAGTCCAACTAATCTATACTATCCGAATATATCTGACTAATAAATATCAGCACCTAAGCATGCAATGAGAAATTTAGGCTAAAACATTATGGTAGTTTAAAGGGGAAAAAATGTCCAACAGTTGCAAAATGATGGTCTGGATCATTAAAATCCCAACCACACTTCTCCATCCCTTGGCAAGTGGCATGCGTGACCTCATCACTTGCTTCATATGTGTTAAATCATCGGATGCTCACAGCAACCCTTGACTTAGGTAGCATTACACTACTGTGCTTCTGTTTTGAAGTCCAGGAAATTGTTGCTGAGTGAGATTTAGTTACTTGCACAATTCTTCATAGCAATAGAGCTGAATTCTGTTGAATACAGACAGAACTCTATCTGAATATAGAAAGAGCATGGTCTATGCCCTTGATTAAGATAATATGCCTTCACAATGGAACCTTCAAGTTACGTCAGATCAGGACCCCAGAGATAGCTCAGGGATACAGGTGCCTGCCTGGCAAGTGCAAGGTCCTGAGTTTGATCCCCAGTTCTGGAAAAAAAAAAAAAAAAAAAGTTACGTTAGACACCACTGGTCACAGATAAAGTACTAAGGGCCTGTGAGGAAGCAGACATGAAAAGAAGGACAAGGCAATGAGACAAGGGCAGCTCAGCCAGCACGTCGGGTCCCTGCTGCGCACTAAGGGACTTCCCATCTGCTAAGCTCAAATGAGCTCATATTAGCGATATTTCTTTGTGTTTTAGGCCAAGCTTAAGCACTCCAGAAGTAGTTTCCAAATGTGTGCAGTAGAGTCTCAGCCTTCTGGCATTTAAGGCAGCTGTTTCATCCATTTCTGAAAGCTCCTGGTGGCTGTGGCTGTACAATCCCCTGCACTAATGAGAACCCATACCCTGCTCTGAGGGTCTTAGCCTCCTCTGGAAAGCAAATGAGGCTCCATGCTTAGGCAAGCACCCAAGGCTGAGCCAGTCAGTGGCTTTGACCCTCAGGCTGGAGAGACACTCAGATCCGTGTTAACTTCAAGATCTTTCCTGAAGATGTAAACAAAGAATGGGGCAAAGCAATAGTTGCGCATACCAAGAAGCTAAGCTGGGAAGAGTACCACAACTAGGGCACAGCGAGCACGATGATGAGGATGACAGGTGGAACGCAGAGCTTCGTGATGGCTCAGACCTCTGTAGAGCAATGTCCGATGCCCACCCAACTCCTTTTTGGCATATTTATTTATTTATTACTTTTTATTTTGTACAGGTTCTCACTACATAGCTCATAGCTCAGACTATGCTGGCCCTCCTGCTTCAGCCTCTTCAGCACTGGGATTACATGCATGGGTCATGACACCCAGTTTCAGTGGCCACTATGGTGCACCCAGAGTGCGGTTAGCACAGCATGCAGTATCTGGGATCAAACCTGGCTCTGTGAGCTGGCCAGGCAGATGCTTAGACCACTTAGCTATCTCCCTAGCCAGCCCACTCAATTCCTACACTCAGTCCTCTCAATCCTCCCCCCACCTTTATATATATAATTTTTGAGACAGGATCTCTTTAAGCAGTTTAGGCTGGCCTTATGCTCCTTTTGTAGTCCCCAGGATGGTCTCAAACTCATAGTGGTCCTCCTGTCTCAAACTCCCTAGTCCTCTGATTACAGGTGCACCATCCTGCTCTGTTCCATATCTCCATTTTTTAAGCAAGATTGAGTGGGCTTTTCTGTACTTGGAATTAAATAAGTAATACATTGTCTGGTGCAAAGAATTTCACCTCGATTTTAACATATCTGAAGTTCTAAGCAAGCTTGGCAACAAAATTTGTGATTCCTCATCATTTTTTTTTTTTTTGCAAGTTCTTCTTCTGGGCATTTTTTACCAGCACAAATCTCAGTGGTTTTTCATAGTTGAACTCTGAAACCTCAAGTCTCAGACCAGTAACTTCTTTACCAGGAGTGTGACACCCTAATCTGAAGCTGAGAGGCTTGGGATGACCAAGGATTGGCTGCATATCATCTCCAAGGTTTTCTCATCAAAGGACCTATGGGGGCTTCATCCTGTTCAAAATGACAAAGTAAAATGAGTCCCACAGCTTTATTCTCTAAGAACATAAGACATGTTTGCTTTTTGAACATTTCATTGCCCTGTCTTAAGAATCAAGCATTCTAAAGAATATTATTATACCTTGAGCTTCTTGACACATTTCCTAATAATTTGAAGCTTTTGACATTTATACAGTAAAAGATTGCACTCCTGTAAAAAAAAATCAATGAATCTTTTTTGGCAATCGTTCTAAGTCTGTAGAGATTAAATTCTCTTCCCAGACATTGCTATTCTATATCAAACAGAAAGTCATGCAGTATAATTAAGATAGTTGTAACACCGTATATTTCATGCCCTAAATGTCTGCCTTAAACTATCTTGGGAAGTGCAGAAATAATAGGAAGCTACATCTTAACCAGAGTAATTACATTTGCTAGGCATAATGGGATGAGGAAGAGCTATGTGAAAGAATAAAATAAATCCACCAAAACCCCAAGAACTTCTATATTCATTCTGATACATTAAGCTTACTGATAACATTTTTAAAAGGCAGCCAGAATAAAGACATGGAGAGAGGAGGGGGAAAAGAAGAGCAGTAGGAGAGAAAGAGAGAGAGAAAGAGAGAGAGAGAGAGAGAGAGAGAGAGAGAGAAACAGGCTTAGGCTCACCTCAGTAACAACTCCCAGGGGATTGGCAGCTATTAGCCCCTACTGAGTTGGTACTTACCATAGAGTGCCTGAACAATTCATACAGAAAAGTAGACCGTAACATTCCTGTTTATTATTACTTTAGCTGAGAGGTGGTGACATTAAACAGTTCTGCACTGCTGCTATAAATCAGCAGGCTGGAGATGTTCTCAGCATGGGACTAGGATTCCTTGGAAACCACTCTCATCAAAGCAACCAGCTGTCAAAATTCTTCAAATTAAACTGTTATTACAGTAGTATTCATTAGTCAGTTACCAGCTATTAAGATATTTTTATATCAGCAGCATTTACATTGGCTGTTGTTTTTTAATAGGCAAGTTATACATAAACATGATTCAGTGTCTCATATGAGGACAACAGACTCTATTAGAGCTTGGTGTCGGTGTCCCCTGTCTGAAGGCTGCTGCAGAGGGCTCTTGTCTTACCCACACACACATGAATTTCTCTGGGAAGTTGGACATTTGTTCTTGTGGTTGCAGTGAAGAGAGGGATAGTAATAATATATTTCAACACTAGTATTTTCCCAGAAAAGTGATAGCTCAATATCAGAAATTATAACTCTTTAAATTGTAACAAAGCCCCTGATGACAGTGGTTTATGCTCCTCAGATTCAGTGGTTTGGATTTCCATTTTGCCTAGGCTGTGGGGCATATATTTAGCTTTCATAAAATCCAGAATCAAATCTAAAAAATATAAAATGAGGCACATGGAGAAGCAAAGAAAACAATCAGCATACTAACTCTAATAGAAAAGATATAACAGAAATTGTGTTATTATTAACTTAAAACAGTGCTCGTGGCATTTGGAAAAAGTTCTCAAGCTGCTTAATTCAATTAGAAAAAGGATACACTAAGAATTCACTAGCCTAGAACAATCAATATTATACATATACTATAAATTCACGTGCATATAGAAACTACAGAGTTTTCCATTTTCCTTGTTCCATATATTAATCCTCACATGATATGTAGACTGCAAATCTATTTGGATAAAATAGAGAACATTTAGGACACATTCTCCAACAGTAAACGTGAGACTCAAACCATTAGTTGAATGGTGCCAGCCTTACTTTTCATCTCCTCCTATTCTCTAAAATATACTCTAATGTTCACCATTAGACATTTTCACTCCCTGTCCTCACACCCAGCGGGAGGCCAGCAGGCTGCACAGAGGCACCTCTGACTCTGCAGTGAGGGAGTGCAGTGTTCGCCAATTTCTTTGAACCGGATCTTAGATCCCTGAGGTTCAAAACTAGAGTAAGGTTTCTGTTGGCTTCGAGAGCTGGCTTGGACCAGCTCCCAAGAGACAACTATTACAGTTTCAGAAATTTTGCAAGGCACTGACATCTTGTAACTAACTTTACATGGCAAACACTGGGAACTAAGGTTGTTTCTGTTGCTGTGTCTGTAGGGACACCTGGTTGTTTTCCATCTATCAGTGCATCCTTGGCTTACTGCTACTTCAGCTTCCTGTCCTGCATCTGGCCTGGGAATAATGTGCTCCACTGAAGAACACTGCCACAATCAACTTTCAAATTCACCTATTAGCAAATACACACTGAGTATCTACCTTGGCTTAAGCACTTTAGACACCTCCTACTATCGTGCAGAACAAGTAAGAATTACATTTAGCTTACTGTCTTCCTATCTCTGTGGCAGCCCTGGACTTACCTAGAAGAACATAAGTTTCTAATTAGGATTATTAATTGTGATATGTCAACTTGAACGGGCCTGAAGATGCCTGCCAGATTGCTAAGGCGTAGTTATATGTGTGTCTGTGAATGACTGACATGGAAGGCAGCAGACTGAGGGGAAGGAAATGACCCATCCAAGATTTGTAGAAATGACTCAGCCGATAAACCTGTGGCCTACAGGGGAATCAAAACAGGAAAAACAAAGATGTGTTCCCATTTTGAGACCTCTAGTCTTCCTGGGCATGTCTGTCTTTTGCTTCATCAACTTTGGACAGCCTGCTCCAGTTTCATCAACCTTCTGACCTAGACTCACACCAGAAGCCTCCAGTGAGTTTCCAGGCCATGGACATTGGGCCGACGCTGCATCCAGATCCCTCTTGTCTGCAGCTTCCAGCCTTTCTGGCTGCTCAGCTGCTGCTCTGGCTGTTGGAGGCACAGACGGCCACTGTGAACTCTCCTGCTTCTGATTGTGGAGGACTGTCTGATACAGGCCCCTACAAAATCATACCTAGCCCTTCCCCCCACCCCCTGTATTTATTATAGGGTCTGCAGGATCTCACTATGTAGATCTGACTCATAATGATCTTCCTGTTTTCAGCCTCCTGAGCACTGGGGTTAAAAGGCCCATGTCTTCACTCCAAATCTCATTCACTGTCTCAGTGCACCCCTGCGACAGGACTGTCTTGGCACATTGGGGATCGAGCCCCAATCCCTGAGTCTGCCTAAGCAGGGCTCTTTAGTCCACTGAGCTATTTGGCCAGCCCCTAGCCTCCTTATTGATTATGGTCCTCTACACAACCTTAACTAATCCCCTCAATCTCCCAAAAGACATTCAGAGCAAGGATGATGTGTTGGTATCTGAAATTCTACAGCTATCTACCTGAGAAGCTTTTCTTATTTACCCAAAGGAACACTACGGGCCAGGAGTGGGCTCTCGGTGTTCTGCATGGGTTGAAGGCACAGTGGTGTACAAGACATAAAATCAAATAGAGAGCTCTCAGCAGAGAGGAACAAAACAAGAGTGGAATACTGTAAGGCAGTGACAGCGCCATGATGCAAAGACACCAAGGAGATGAGTGAGTGATGGACAGTTATCAAAGAACTGGGTTAGAAACTCAGCATTGGCCCTTTTAATTTGGAAAGGAAAAGTATAAGAGTGAGTGCCAAAAATGAAAAGTGAGCTTGCATTTGTAAAGGACAGAAGACACGAAGGTAGTCTTCAGGAAGTGCAGGGGTGGAGTGTGGAGTGGTGGCAGGATCCCTCATCCATGGAACAGTATTGGGTTTATTCTGAGTACCGAGAAGCTGCTTGTATTTTTTAACAGAGGACAAATTTGCATTTCTAGGTGATTGCTCAGTCTTTTGGATGGACATTAGATGCTAAGGAAACATAAGTACACACAGGAGACAATCAACCAAGGTGAGTGCTGCCGCAGCAGACCGCAGAGCCCGCTTCCCAAGATGAGGCTGTTGCTTTCTGCTTTAACTTGTTTTTATTTTCCAGTCTTGCTCCTGAAACCCTGCCCAGCCCTCTGACTTTGTCGCCACTCTCCAGCTCAACATTCAACAGTCACTTGTGAAAGTTCAGGGTTTGATTTCTGTGAACTGGTGTTAGAGTACGACTTACTAGCATCTCAAGATGTGTTTATTGAAATAAATCACAGTATAGCTTGAGGGGTTCAGAGCAACACAAGGAGAGCACCAAGACAAAGGAGGTAGATGTGGGCCTACCATGTGCCTGAAGTGACTTGGAGTTTGTAATTAAACCTCACAGAGCTACTGCATTATGAAGACAGCCACTCAACCTCTCGCAGGAGTGAGGATTCCTTCTCTAAGTAAGTGGTTCTTGTGGAAGGCATATTGGAGTCACTTGGTGGACTCTCAAAAACACATTTGTATGAGTTCAATCCCAAGAATATCTGATTTTATTAGTCTTCAGAGGATCCATGATATAGTGTTTTATGCTCTACCTAGGTGATTGTCATGGAGAATCAGGCCTGAGCATTATACTTCTGAGTACATGGTTATTCGGCCAAGCCTAAAGTAAAAGTAATAAAGGATTTTATATAGAACTGTAGTTGCAAGATCATCCCCAAATTTGAGCCTTGTGATGGTTTATGTCTAGACCTCATACATTCATGGGGCAGACTAATAGAGCTTGTGATTAACTCATGATCCCTTAGGATTATGGGTATGAATGCTGCTGGGATTATGGGTGTGAGTACTACACCCAGCCTGGAACATACAGCCTGAACGCAGTTTAAGACAGACAGACTGGCTCTCTGTTGCCATTGTTGCTGCTACTCTTCTGTGTTCTCTGCTCTTTGCTGCCACCATGAACTGCTGCATTCTGTCATGTGTTACTGTGTCTTGGAGCCAGCCAAATATGGACTGAAACATCCAGTAACTGTGAGCTATATAAACTCTCCTTTCCTTCATTTTGGGGTTGGGAATTTGTCCTAGCAATGAGAAAAGAGTAACTGAGACAGAATATGATACCAGAGAAGTGGGGTCATTGCTGAGGCTAAACCTGACCATGTAGGTACAAACTTTTGGGAATGGCTCATGGGAAGATACAGAAAAGGTTTAGTTGCAAAGAGCTGGAACAGCTTCAGCTGTTCTGTTTGGAAGGTTTTGGTTAGAGCTCAAAAGACCAAAAGGCTGATAAAAAGTCTGCCTGTAAAGATCAGGCTGGGAGATTTCTGCTGGGAAGAAAGATGGCATTGGTTGTTGGACTCCAGATAAATTGTGTTTTGGCCTGGTACAAATTTTGCCTTTATTTTACTTGTGTCCAGAAACTTTGCCTGAGACTGGGTTTAAGCATGGCACACTGATTAATCTGGCAAAAGATATGTCGAAGCAGTTGAATATTGAGGCAATAGCATGGCTGTTGTTTGGGGCTTGTAGTCAGATTTACATTGAGAATTAAGAGCAGAGCCCAGCAAGATGATTTAAAATATTGTGAGTTTGACCAAAAAGAAAGCTCTAATAAAGCTGTGGAATGCAAAGAGAGAGCTGAGAGGATCTCCATTTCTGGGAAGGAACAAGAGAATAGAAAGGATGGCCCAAGAGCATCACAGGAGTTGGCTTGTCTCCAACCTTTGCAGCCTCAGAATTGCAAGGGTGAGAGACTTTGCCTTGAGGGGAAAGCTGCAGAGCCCCATGTTCCAGAATGATGGGATTGGCCTCACTAGGTTCCAGAATGGCATAAGCATGGAGACATTATTCCTCAGGATCAGGGTCAGAGTGTTTAGTAATCCGTGCAGTAGACCTCTATAGACAAGAGAGAAGAAAGCCTGGCTAGTGCTCCAACTGGCAGCAGACCTTAGCAACATCCATGTGGCATTGGTTTTAGGCTCTTGCAGAATGTGGTAGTTCTGAGGTTAAGAAGGCTTCCATATAGATTTCAGAAGAAGGTCCAGGAGGCCAAGCAGTGTATCCCTGAGAGGGTAGTGTATATGGTTGTGAGTGAGAAGCCTATTCAGTTGAAACCCACAGAAGTTTAAGAAAGGTAAGAATGTGGATCATCTAAGGGAAAATTCAAGGAGGGAGCAAAGCCAGCATAAGAGAGAAGCTGTGAGAGCTACCACTATAGGAGTATAGCGGTATAGTGCCATAGGGGTGGAGCCATATGGAGCTAACTATTTGCTGTAGAATGTTTGCCCTGCTGGATTTTGAACTTGTGTTGGTCCCAGTGTTTTGTATTTCCCTGTTGTTTGCAACTTTTGTAATGGTAATATTTATCTTGTATCTTTGAATATTAGATGTGTTTAACTTTTCATTTGCACAGGGGTTCACAGCTAAGAGTTTGCCTTAGATCTTGGAGAAGACTTTCGACCTGAACTTTTCAGCAATGCTGAAACTGTTGGGACTATAGTAACTCTTATTAGAGATGGACTAAAATATCTTTTGCATAAAAGGATGGGTCCAGGGATGGAATATTACAGTTTATGTCCAGGCATACTCCCAAAGCCTCATGTAGTCAAGGGAGACTTCTAGAGTTTGTGATTAACTCATGATCCACTAGAATGCTGCTGGGATGATGGGTCTGAGTACTTCCCCCCAGATGGGGCATATAACCTGAATGCAACTTAAGAGAGAAAGACCTGCTCTCTGTTTCCATTGTTGCTGCTGCTACTCCTATTTCCTCTCTGCTCTTTGCTGCTGCTATGAATGGTTGTTCTCTGCCATGTAACGCTGTGCCTTGGAGCCAGCAGAGCATGGACTGAAACCTCCAACAACTGTGAGCTAAATAAACCTCTCCTTCCTTCATTTTGGTTGTTGGGTATTTGTCCTAGCAATGAGAGAATAGCAAATGAGTCAAGTCCAGAGTGCTGAACCACATTATTTTCCAAAATATGGTAACACAGAGCCCAAACAACAAATGGAAGTATTCTCCCATGTAAGACATGAACTAAGACTAGATGCAAACTATTCCAACAAAAGAGAGGAAAACCATCTCAAATGCCAGATTTCTAGAGGTGACTCTGGAAGCTGACTTTATTGGAACAACATGAGAGCATGTGCCCATAACAGAAACTGCTGTTCCCATACTCAGATCCTGAAAGGAATCACCCAGAGAAATATCCAACGGTAAGCTCTTTCTCCCCTTCTACAATATAGCTCCAATACTGTTACCTGCCAAAGAATGTATATTACCAGGAAATAATAAAAACAAAGAAACATAAGGCAAAAATGAAAAATTTGGGAATGGGAAAAAGAAAAACTACAAGCCATTCAGCTTTCTCTATGTTATCTGGGTTTGTGTCAGATTTTTTCCTACCCTATCTTTATTATGATTGAAATAACCCCCTGCTAACATCATCCACTTCACAGTTTCTGGACCTGAAGCATGGAGTGTGAAATTCTTTTCTTTTCAAGGACTGGCACCAATCAAGTAGCAGAGATAGGTTAGAAACTCATGGAACTAACTGAAAATCTGGTGGAAACATTAAAAACAGAAATTAAAGAGATTGGATAGAGACAAGTACCAGGAGAAATATCTTTTCCCCTTCCTTTCTGCAGCAGAAATATTCCTGGGCTCCCAGGTAAGAATTTGACAAGAAATGTATAAGAGCCCCTGGCTAAGAATGCCTATGTAGAAAAACCACAGATGCCAGGAAAGAAAGAGAAAGAAGGGGAGACCAAGGCTGCATAATAAGCACCTAGCATCACTGGCTGTTCACAAATGTTCTTGGAGGTAGGAAATGAGTCCCTCCTTTCTCATCCCCACCAGAAAACCATTTGAGAGTCCTACTTTCATAGGAATCTTTTTGCACTTTTCCTTCTTAAAGCTATTACAGTCAAGAAAATGTATCTTTTTGAGTGTCTATTTCATTTAAGCCTGTTTATCATAGTTACACTTCGTAATGTTTGATGTTTCTTTCAATATCTGAAGGATTTTGAGAATACTGAAGAGCTGAGGTGTTCGCCACACATGAAATAAACATCTGCTGAGATGGACCGTGGAAACAGAGGCATTTGACCACGACAACACTTTTTAGCTTACTTATTTTCAGTCACTTTGACACTTTGCTTCCAATCAAACAATGATTTCATACAGAGAGCCACTTTCCTTTGCAATCATTTCCATTGTTTATTATGGGATAAAATGATGTCATTAATCAAATGAAAAATTTAGTTCTATACATTTACTCTAATCAGTAATTAATTCCATGCCAAACTAATACACTGAAAATTACTTTTATGAATCTGTAAGAGTTTTCCACCTTGCATCTTTTTTTTTTAATTTTTAAAGCACTCCCAGTGATGATTTTAAGATTTTACCAAACTTCCTTTACAAATGCTATCACTGGGACGAGCAAAAAGCGATATAAAAAAGATACCACATACCAATTCCACACAAGGAGTGTGACATTATGCACTACAAATATATACTAATAAAAAAACTCAAGTGGAAATTTAATTGCTACTGTGACAACCTACATATCCTTTTTCCAAATTGCTTGGGGCCAGAAATATTTCACTTTGGACTTTGCAATATTTGCATACATATAATGAGATATCCTGGGGATAGAACCAAAACCTAAACCAAAAAAATCATTCATATTTCATATATGCCTCATATATGCACCCTGGAGGTAATTTGCTACAACATTTTTAGTGCTTCTGTGTTTTGAGTGAGGCCTGTCATGCGGGGTCAGGTGTTCAGCTGTGACATCGCCCTGGTGCTCAAAGTATTTTGGATTTTGAAACATTTTGCATTTCAGAGAAGGAGTTTCTACCTTGTATTGGAAGGTGAGATCCTTATGACACAATTAGATCTGAGAAGCTCTGCTTCATGAATGAATTAATGGCCTTATTTTGAGAATGGATATTGCTTTATTGTGAAAATAAGGCCCCTTCCATGCCAGTCTTCCTTGCCCTATGACAGCCTCTGCTCTGTGACCATGCAGCATGGAGGGCCTTGGCAGGTGCTTTCACCTGATATTAGACTCCCCAGCCTCTGGAACCATGAGAAATACTTGTTACTCTTTGGCATTCTGTTTTAGCTGCAGAAAACAGACTAAGACACTAAGTCACCATAGAATTCAAATCATTGTGAAAGAGACTATTTATGAATGGTCTCTGGCCATCAATCTGATGTCCATCCATTCAGGATGTATGGGACCTTGTCACTGACATTCTTTGAGTTCCAAGGGAGAAGGGGGGACAATAATGAGGCTGAGCACAAAGCCTTCACTGTTCACCAAAGGCTATGAGGCTATTAGAAGCAGCCAAACAGGTTATCTGTTATGGAGGCTGTTTGAATCCTGCTATCTCATTGGTGGTCCTGTTGTAAAGGTTGCCTTGGCCTTTTCATGCCTACTTGGAGAAAAATCTTATTCATTGTGTTGTCACATCTGTGAAACCAAGCTCTTTGATGACAACATTGCTCTGAGATAGGAGGTAACCTTTCGTTCACTATCAGGCAGCTGGAGAAAGGCAGTCCTATCTCAGAGATGTGTGTGATGTCACACACATCTGGAAAGTGAGGCAGAGAAACCAAATCCAAAACAGTAGACTCCCAGTGCGTCCTCTCCAGCAGGAAGAACTTGCACTGTGAAGCCTGAGTCTTGGCAGGGATGGCTTTGTCCCATGATCATAGCGCCATGCTGCAACAAAAGGTATGGAGAGTGGCCAGGACACCAATCTGCAGTATAAAAACAAGTATGTCATGGAGTGCTTCTCTTTCCTTTCCCTTTGTCTGGTTGCTTTTAGCAAAGAAATTTAATCCCTGTGAATAAAACTGTAAGGGACAGGACAAAATGGAGGAAAAATGGTTCTGGGCATTAGTTTAAATTTCCAAATTAGCTCAGCTGTGTGTCTGTAGTTGGCTGACTCTAACCTCAGCCTCAAAACAAGTGATTCTGCTTAGGGATATAAAGGCCTCTATTTAAAAATGACCAGCAAGGACTAGGGAGATATCTCAGCCCCTGCCCAGCAAGTACAAAGACCCAAGTTCAGGCGTCAGTGCTACGTGCCCTTCCAGTCCCCTGCACAGAACAGCCCCAGAATCAGGTGAGGTGGTGCACGTCTGTAATCCCAGCACTGGGGAGGCTGACACAGGAGGATCTCTGAGTCCAAGCTGCACAGTGAGACCCTGTACCAAATACGTACAAATGACTAGGGACCCTATGTGTGTCACATGCATGTGATTCTTATAAAAGATGTGTTGAATGGCTGCCCTTACCAGTGACGTAGGTAGACACCATTCCCCACTTTTTCAGTTGCCATTTTCATTTTCTGAGTCAGTTTCTTCTTGTGTTCACCTTGGCATCTTCAACGATTAACTGTCCACTTTGCAAATTTCCTGGAGCTTTCTGTGCTTTTGTCTCCCTCCCACTGTATCATCCTGACCTCAACCTACACTCTGTGTCTCATGGACGACAGGGATGCAGGACTCGGGCCAGCCAGCATGGCTCCTTAGAAGTACATTTGGCAAAGGATTTGATGGGTAAGAATTACTGAGGATTCCTGGATGAAATAAGGTTTCAGAATTTGTCACGGACTTTTTTTTTTTTCCTTTTCTTAGTGCTCATCATTTCCAATCCAAACTCCCAACCAAAACGTGGCTGCTTTTTGTATCAGCATCTGGACACAGCAGATCCTATTTATACAATGTGGATGGAAGGAGGTTCAGAGTAATGGAACATCTGGTAAGAACGGGGAGGGGGGGCTTTGATACTTGTCTAAACTTTAGATGTCATAATTTTTATTTTTTTCTCTCCAGTGTTTGTAAAAAAGAAGGATTTTCCACATTGTTGATATAAACTGTTTATTGAAATCATGTGGAGATGTTTCAAAACACACACGTGTGGTATCCAAACCTAGAGTTTCTGATGCAATAATGAGTGATGGGGATTGTACATGTATGCTTTGAAAATTTCCCATTATGGGGCCTGGCGGGATGGCTCAGTGGTCTAAAGTGCCTGCTTGGGAAAGCTTGGGCAGCTTCAGGGACCATGGTTCGATCCCCGGCACCACATGATGTGCCAGCCCTGCCCTCAGGGTGGGCTGAGCCAGCCATAAAAAGAAATAAACAAACAAACAAAGGTTCTGAAACAAGAAAAAATAAAATAAAATTTTTAAAAAATTTCCCATTATTCTGAACTAGAACTTTGAACTAGAACTACCTATTGTTTGTTTCCGAAAACTCATAAGCTAAAGATTTGACTTTTTAGAAACATTACTTTTTAAATTATTCTTGGGCTGGAATTGCTCGGTAGAATAAGCACTTGCCTAGCAAGTGTAAGGCACTGAGTTCAATTCCCAGTACCACCAAATAAATAAATAAATTTTTTCTTAATTTTTCCTACAAATACAAACCATTTAAAAAAGAAGCCCCTAAAGCCAGGTGTAGTGGCGCACTCCTGTAATCCCTGCACTTGAGAGGCTGAGGCAGGAAGATCAGTGTGAGTTTGAGACCAGCCTGGGCTACAAAAGTGAGCTCAAGGCCAGTCTGAACTGCATACTGAAATCCTGTCTCAAAAAGACAAAAATAAATAAATAAATAAATAAATAAATAAATAAGAAGCCCCTAGATACATATACCTCCCCAGACTAAAATATTCTAAATACCCATTCCATTCAGTTTCACACCTAAAATCCTGATTGCTATATTCATTTTAGTTGGCAAAACTGAACTTATCCATCTGACTGATCATAAATCAGACATACAAATTCCTGATTTAAAAGTATACAGTAGTAAACAAAAAGTAGAGTTATGGGTCCAGAATGTAGGTTCTGAACACAGCAGTGTCACCAACCCAGGACACCCTGCTCTGTCAGGGAAACGAGGAGCTGGTGTGCACAAGCCCTGAGGCCCCTGGGCCCTCAACTTCCATGACCCCATTCACACTCAAATGCGTGTGATAGGGACTGACAGGTGCTGAGAGAAATACCAAGAGCGTGAGAAGTTGCCTCAGCTCCTTTCAAGAAGACCGCTGTAGTTCTCAGGCAGGGAATGACCAGAAGATAAGCCTCCTCCATGTCTCCTGTCCAAGCAGGACACAGCTTGATTTACACAACCTGTGACCCAGGTAAAGGGCTTGAACAACAGCTTCTGTCAAGCGCAGTTGTGTTAGGATCATGACCCTGAAAAGTAGTGGCTTTCTGATTGACTGACTGACTGCAGGTGTCACACAGGCATACACAGCTGGCTATTTAGTCTCACTGGTTGTAAAGTGAGACCAGAGGTCACGTTCTAAAACCTATGTCAGTCTCTCCTGCCATTGTGGAATAACAATCAGGCACTTCCAGAGACATAGACCCGTAACTTTTAAGCACTTTTATGGAGATGCAAATTTCCACTCTATTCACTGATCCATAACACACTTAGTAATTCTGTCTTTCTACATGCACTTTTATGACCAGCCACGAGAGTGACCAAAGAAAAGCATACCAGTTTTTTTTTCAAATCATTTAAAAACTGTTACTGACTAAGCATTTGTCTCTATTGTTTGTCTCTGAGCATGATGCTTATAAATAATTTTTCTTAAAAAATTAGGTTGGGCTGGTGAGATGGCTGAGCAGAGTAAGCTTAGGCAAGTGCAGACTGGGGTTCAATCCCTGGGACTACATCCAGCTGTGACCCTACCCCTGACTTCCTGAGCCAGTGACCAAGTCCAGGCATAGTGGCACACATCTATAATCCCAGTACAGGGGAGGCTAAAAACAGAAAGTTACTGCAAGTCTGAGCTGCATAGTGAGACCTTGGACCAAATGCATAAATGAGGGGAAAAAACAATGAATTTATGTTAAAATTTATGTTACATAAGGGGCCCGGCGGGATGGCTCAGTGGTCTAAAGCGCCTGCTTGGGAAAGCTTGGGCAGCTTCAGGGACCGCGGTTCGATCCCTGGCACCACATGCTGTGCCAGCCCTGCCCTCAGGGCGAGCTGAGCCGGGCATAAAAATGAGTGAACAAACAAAGGTTCTGAAACAAGAATAAATAAATAAATAAATAAATAAATAAATAAATAAATAAAAATTTATGTTACATAAATACTAAAAGTGAAACTTTGACATGTTGCTGGACATAGTGGTACATAACTGTAATCCCAGCACTTGGCAAACTGAAGAAAGAGGATCTCCACAAGTTTGAGGCCAACAGAAGCTACAAAATAAGTTCAAAGCTAGCCTGAGTTAAGAGCAAAACCTTCCCCCCTAAACTGTAACATATTATATACATGCACAGGAAAATGCATGATCCAGCGGAATAGGTGTTTACTTATGTATCTGTGGTGTGCAGTAGGTACCCATGGAAGCATAACCCTTAATTTACAAATTCCATTATTTCTTGAATACTGAAATGAATGAGACTTCAATAGGTAGAATTTAAAGCCAGTTTAAGCATAAGGTAGTTACATTCATATTAAGAGTTTTTTACTTGCTTATGTTTAAAGAAAAATAAATGGCATGTATTTTATAGTGTGCTTATTTCCCAGGCATATAATATTTTTTGAGGAAAGACCAATATCTTTGCACATTCGAATAGTTGCTCTTTGTAGATCACATATATCAGTATACCAGATAATTAGGTATAGTCCCTGTGTGCATAAACTTTTACCTACTATTTAAACTGCATTCAATATCCAATGAGTGTTCACTATGGATAAGAACCCCATTGGGCAATTAAGGAGACAGTAGTATATAAGAAGACACCATCATTGTGGATCAAAGAAAACCAGTAAAAATTAGAAAGTGAGAAAAGAAGATACTTCCAATCACTTCTCAGCAGTTTGGCTAAGATCAAAGGAAACAGGTACTTTCAGACAGCATGAAATGCAGTATGGGGTGTGTGCGTGTGTGTGTGTGTGTGTGTGTGTGTGTGTGTGTGTGTGTGTGTGTGTTGATGTGAGCAAAGCTGAACATTGCTTTAAACTGAGAAGTGAGGTGAGGCTCTGCTGACAGGGAGCGATGCAAGCTGGATCTTGGCAAGTAAAGGAGACCAGCAAGTCACAAAGAAAGAAAGAGCCTCAGAGCAGGGCCGGAGCCCCCATAGATGCATCCCCAGCTGTGGAATATTTGAGTATAAAGTCCCATGATGTCAGTGCAATAGGGAATGGAGAGAGAAGCCAGAGAGAAATATAAAGCACTGAGTCCTCTTGAGTCTTATCTAGGGGCCATGAGGAGCCGGCGAAGATTAATCTACATGCCAAGGAAAACGTGAGACTTACAGTGGAAGTACACTCTACAGAAGATGGACTGCAAGGACACATGGCAGAGAAGGATCTGTTGGGAAGTTGTTCTCATCCTTGGGCAATGATTATGAAGCACAGAGGGGTTTCCATATTTTCCGTACTCACTGAATTTCACACGTTTGCGTGACTCGTTGTAGTGGTTGACACATTGTGTCAACTTGGCTGGATGACTCAGCGGCCCGGTTCCCTATTGGTGGGAGCCCCGCCCTGGGGTACAATTGGAGCATGACCAGAGCCTGCCTAGGAAATGATTGGCTCCTCCCTAGAGCAGGATCAAGCGCCCATCTTGGGGTATGATTGGCTCCACCCTAGGGCACAATGGGCCCATGTCAGAATGACTGAGCACAAAGAGACTTTTAAAAGTGCTGAGGAAGGAGTCAAGACTTCATCAGAGAAGCTTCAGTCTTCACATTCAGCCTGGACTTTATCGTCTGGCTTGCAGCGCAGACTCTTCAGCCTCCAGCTTGGATCTTTCATCATCCGTCGCAGATACTTGAGTGTCCATTACAGACACTTCAGTCTTCCGTCACAGAACCATCAGCCAATGGATAGAGACTTACACTCTCACAGAGCTGCTGTGAAGTTCAGACCTCGAGACTGAATTTTTCAGTCTGGAGCGTGAAGACGCCCTCTGCATGCTTCCTCATTTGACTCTGTGGCTGACTATGGTAAGCCAATCTTTCAGTTCCTTATAGATTGCATATTTTGTGCCAGTATCCATTCCTTATATTATATCTGTTCTGTTCCTCCAAGTAAAACCCTGATGAATACACTTATCTTCCTTTTCCTCTTTTCTCCTTTTTATAATTATCATCTTAACTGTTGTGCAACTATTTTTCTATTTACCCTGGGAGGTGATAGATGCTTGAATAAGAGGTCAGGGAAGGCAGTTAAGGAAAGTAGGTGGATTTGGAAAATGGCCCAAGGTTCCAGCTCATCTTTGGGACCCAGATTGCCACAAGTCCTCCCCGAAATTGCTTCTGAAGCAGTCACTCCCTTCTCACTACACCTATAGTAACAGTCAGTTGGCTGGGAACGCTGTTGTCTTGAATCTGCTTCTAGCCAATTCTAAAATTCATTACGATTTTAAAAAAAATCAGTGAAATTTCTCAAGAATGGTAATTTCCAAACTCAACCAAATATCTTTGTTCACTAAGAAAAAGGAAAAAATTTCATTTTACAAAAATATTCTGGATAATTCAGAACATGGTGATTTACGTGCCTTACTTGGTGTAGCAGCACTTATCCTGAATTTGAGAAATAGATCAGGCTTGGAGATAGGGACTTAGCAGTCATTAGTGTGCATCAATCAATGGAGCCCAGGGGCGTGGGTGCAGCTGGGGGCCGAGTGGTGCGGGTCTCACCCCCGTGAGACCTGACCTCCGGAAGACATAAAAAAAAGAGCAAGCACAAGAGAGGGAACGTCCGCAGCCCCACCAGAGAATTCTAAAGGCAGATTTCAAAGTGGCCTGGGCATGAGTTCCTTCCTTGAACACTGCTGGAGTGTCATCTCTGTTTGACGTTGGGACACAGCAGGGAATAGATGTACAAAAATTCCTGCTCATATAGAACATGCACTGTAACACAGAGTAAAGTAGGCAAATCTGAGGAAAGAAAACACTGTTAATTGAGTGTTGGTTCGTGAGGTGAGAAAGAATGGATAGAAGTGGAGAAGGAACTGGAACTAACCCCTTCCAGAAACCCTAAAGGAAGAGTTCTCTGTAGCGTCTCCTTACCATTTACTTCTAAGTTGTGCTACTTCAGCGACACTGCACAAAGAGAAAATCCAATTTTGAATTCTGACAAATAAAATTATAGATGTTGAAAGAACTAACATACATTGAAGTCTCTGCAACAGGAAGAAAAATTAACATTGCTTGCTGTAGGTTCATCTGATAACATATGACAATAATTCTTCAGTTTACAGAAAAAAATATTTGCAGTATTGTTGATATTTTGAGAACCAGTAAAAATAAAGAATAAGGAAAATGCTAGTCAGTAAGTAACAAGCAGAAAATTATGAATTAATAATTTTCAAAGCTATGATGAGGTATTTGCAGCAAAGTAGAGGTAGAAAAACATTCAAGAATGACTCAGACATAAAAATACATTCTCTACATTCGTTTCCTCTTTGTGATTCATTATTTTTCCTGATCTTTGCCCATGAGCAATAAAAACCACCTTAGACCAGAAAAAAAAAAAAAAATCAGTTGAACTCTCACACTACACATTCCATTAAAAACAAGTAACAATATGGAAATGCATGATTTTGAATTGAAGCCATAAAATTTATTCTGTTAGCCAGAAGTGGTTTTCTAACAGAAGCAGGTTCCAGCGCTAGGTGTCCAATGTTGAAGGTATAATTTTTAGTAATCAACATAAGTAGTTCTCAGTTTTCCTCTCTTTAATCTCTCACATGATTTCTGTAAGACGTACATCAAAATTCCAAGTATTTGTGGAGTATTTGGTAGTATATTCAGCAAAATTGCACTCCATTGGAAACCAACCTGGAAAAATAAATACATGAGAACTATGAGGGAATTCAGAAAGAAAATAAGAATATATTTAGTTCTTACACTAAATAAATGTCAGATGAACTGACGACATTAAAACCAACAGTGGAACCACATGGAGATGAGAAAAAAAAATAGAAAACTGTTTCTAATCATAGAAGGTACTTTCTTCTAGCAAGATAGAAAAGCTAGAAGTTATAAAAGATGTTTAGCTAGATAAAAATTTTACAACTATATAATAAAGCTATTACTACAACTTAAGTGAAAAGAAACACTATAATTATCATGGAAGAATTTCCCAAAATGTCATACACCAATAAAAAGAGATATGATCAATGAGATAACAGTAAGAAATATGAACAGGGGCTTCTTGGCATAGGATATATTATTAATGAAATAAATAGGAAGATGCTTCCCTCATCCACAATAACATACATGCAAGCAGCAACTGTTCTCCCAACTATAAAAACCTACAGTCCTTTTATTACTCCCACCTTTAGATGCACAGACACTTGTTCAGTTGCCCTTTGGGCTAAAGGTCTTTTATAGCACATCAATTTTTAATAGTTCAGCTGCCATACAGTAAATTCTATTATGTGAATTGGGTTGTTTGGGGGGTTTCATTTCCACTGATCTATTTCTCTATCCATGAACAAATGCTACAGTGTCTTAATTAATATTATTTCATAAGAAGTTTTGATGTTCATTAGGTAAAATTCCTCCATGAAAATATTTTTCAAAAATGTCTCTTTTTCTTTTCTAGTACTAGGGATTGAACTCAGGACCCTGTGCTTGCCAGGCAAGTGCTTATTCTACTGAGCTATCTCCCCACCCCTAGAAATGTCTTAAGTAGCCAGGAATATAGGTCAGTGGCATAAACACCTATCTGGCAAGCACAGGTCCCAAATTTGATCCCCAGTGTCACAGAAAGAAAGAAAGAAAGAAAGAAAGAAAGAAAGAAAGAAAGAAAGATCAAAAGATAAGAAAAGAAAGGTCTTAAGTATTTAGAGGTCTTTTAATTTTTTTATTTATTCAATTATCTTTTCAATTTTTTAATGTAATTTTTATAAGGTCTCACTACACAGATTGGACTCATAGTGATCCTCCTGTTTTCAGCCTCCTAAGTGCTAGGGTTACAGGTGTGTGCCACCACATCCAGTCTCAATCTTTGTCTCAGCTCACCCTAGGGTCTGGCCAGTATGGTTCACTAGGAATCGAACCCCAGTCCCTGCATCTGCCTAAGCAGCACTCAGATCCAAGACAGGTCGGGCTGGACAAATTTTTTTTTTTAAATTTTTAAAAGAATTCATTGCAGGAAAAGACTACTATTAAACACACCCCCTCAAGTCAAACACATTTGTCTACTTTCTGAAGCGCTTCTAGGAGAGCTCTTTCATGAGTGTCTTTATAAGGTATAATGAAAAATACCTCAAGGGAAAAGCAGGCTGGTCAAAATACGTGTGCTCATCCGCTGTATTTGGATCTGGCACCATGTGACTTCTGAGTCTTCCTCAAAGTCAATATAATCATGAAAGGTGAATATTTTTAATTTATTCAGGTCATTGAGGTAGCTATGACAGCATAACTGAAGGCTAACATCAAGGTCTTAAATGCCTGGCAAGGTTGGGGGATATGGGAGACCTTCTACATTGTTGCTGAGAATATAAACTAGTACAAAAACAATGGCAATCAGTATGGAGTCTTCTTGACAAAACAAATACAGAAATTCCATTCAAGCCAGCTTACACCCCTTATGAGTACCTTTCTAAAAGAGTTAAAGATATTACATTACAGCAATGCATGAACACCCATACATAGCAGTATTCCTCACAGTAACTAAACTTGTAAATGGTGTACAAATCCATCAAGAGATGACTAAGGCAGCTTCCAACATTGACAGTTTCACCAGTAACTCATTGCAATTATGGAACTTTGAACTATGTATACAACTACTTTCTCTTAGTTCAAAGAGAAGAAATTTTTTTTTTTATCAATACCGATTAGAAAATTTATCACGTCTATACTCTGCGCTCTGGGGGCTGGGGAGATGGCTCTGTGGCACAAGTGCCTGCCTGGCAAGTGCAAGGTTATGAGTTTGAACCCTGGTCCCGCAAAATAAATAAATAAATAAATAAATAAATAAATAAATAAATATACTCTGCGCTCTATATAACTACTACGAGGACAACAATATACATTGTATCAATTATTGTGAATGTGCTACTAACATGTTTTGAATCTGTCGTATTGTTATTTCTTATTAAAAGTAATTTTAAAATGAGAGAAAAAACTGCTTAATTTCTCCTGAGAACTGAAGACAGCACTTTCCCATTGCTCTCGAGTGCAGACAAGGCCTGGAAGTGTAGTATGTCCTGGAATTCTGTAATTGATAAGTCTTTCAGAAATGACTTAAATAAGATAATAATTTGTAATAAAGTATTGTTCATATACAATCATATGAAAGAAGTCTCACAAATATACTGTGGAATAAATTCTTTAGGAATTAAAATAAAGAGATGATTAAGGAAAATGTAATATACATACACAATGAAGTACTTTACTATGAAAGAATGAAGATACATTGTATTTTTACTGTCTAAAAAATATTACTAAAAACTTTTATTCTCAATCAACTAAGTCAAAGTATCTATATATCTATCTTATGTATATGTCTCCTTGTGTGTACATACACAATTTTTTTCTTTTTAAAGTTTCTAATACTAGGAGAAAATATCATACTATGTCTTATAAGTAGATTGCAAGTCAAAGATATAGTACGAATCATAAAACAAAAAGTATAACTAAACAGTATTCAGAAAATTAATTAAATATTAATTAATGAAAATTAAATATTTCAAAACAATATTACAAAATTCCAATCAAATCATGATTCCAACTTAGGAGCCAGAATGGTTTGTATCATATGTATGAATCTGAAATCAGTTCAGAGTGCTCACATAGTATTTGAATAGGTGAATATATACAAAGTTATCAAATAAGGAAAAGTTTCCATCATAGTAAGAATTACTAAAAATAAAACATGACATAAATACTAGAATGGCAAGTATATGACCAGAACTTCTAACAGTTTGAGGATAGGCTATCATACAAATTTCTAGTATGTTGTGTATGTGGACAGTGTCCATGATGCTTACTGGTGTCCAGGTGTCACCTGTGGTCATTTGATCCTTCTCTAGAACACCTTTTAGTAAACTATGCAGGGTTGGCTTTGTCATCATGAAATTCTTTAGTTTATCTTTGTCCTGGAAGTATTTCATTTCTCCATTGAACTTGAAAGAGAGTTTTGCAGGGTATAACAGTCTGGGCTGGAATTTGTTTTCTTGCAAGACATGAAGTACTTTGCTCCACACTCTTCTTGGCTTGATGACTGCACAGAGAAATCCGCTATTGTTCTACTGGGCTTTCCTTTAAATGTGATGTTTCTTTTCTCTAACAGCTTTTGGTATACTGTTCCTGTGCTGAGTTTCTGGGATCTTGATTATTATATGCTTGGGTGTGGTTTTAATTGGGTTGATATTATTTGGAGTTCTATATTGTCTTAGATACATTTCTCTTGTTGCTGTGACAAACCCTTGAAACTCAAAATGAGGGAAGGAAAGGTTTATTTAGCTCAGTTACTGGAGGTTTCAGTCCATATTCAGCTGGCTCCAAAGCAGACTGGCACATAGCAGAGGGCAACCTTCCATGGCAGCAGACAGAGAGCAACAGCGCTGGGAGAGAGCCAGCAGCTGCTCAAGCAGCTAACTTCTCTTCCTACTTTATATTGAAATGCAAATCACCTCTGAAGGGGAGGGGCAGCACCCATTTCCACAATAATCAATTACAAATTCCAGAAGCAGCCCCATGACAGCATGAGGCTTTGGGGGCACACCTATACACAAGCCATAACATATATTCTTCAGTTACCTGATTGTCAAATTGTTTTCCCATATGTGGGAAATTTTCTGCTATTATTTCTGCCCATATTCTTTTTTATATCATTTGTATAGACTCCTTCTTGCTCACTGATGCCCATTAGTCTTGTATTGTTCATCTTTGCACTATCTTGCAGATGTGGAATTATTATTTTTTGCATCCTAGTTGTGATTAAGAGATCTTTTCTTACCTCTTCACTAGCAGCAATGGTGTCTTTAAGATCTGAAAGACTACTTTGATTTTCATTCAAACGGTTTGGTAAGTTTGTGATTGAGGTTATAATTTCTAATATAACACTTTGAATCTACTTCAGGCATTCTATTAATTTCCTATATTGTTCATTCAAGGATTACATTATTTTTCTATTTTCCTCTATTTTTTATCATTGTCTTTAGAAGTGCTTAGTACTTCTTTTTTTTTTTAATTTTATGTGTGCATTGGTTGGTGGACTCCAGATGATTTGTCTTATTACTTAGTAAAGAAATTGTCTGCATTTTGCTCATGTCCAGAGACTTTGCCTAAGACTGAGATTTAATTTTATTTTAAAGAGTAAAAATAGCAGAAACAAAGGTAGAAAAACAGTAACAAGTAAGAGCACATACAGTACAGAATTTCAAAATAAGAAAAACTTAACAATGGTTATACTATACTTTTTCATCATCAAATGAGTTTAGATTAACAGATACAGTATGTAAGATTGATCACACCATTAAACATTAGCATTTTCAATAAACATTAATTGTTTTTTGACTCTTCCAAATTCATTTTGTATTTAAGACACTCTTCTAAAAAAGAATATAGGGGTTGAGGAAGCTGAAAAGGCAAGGTCCTGAGATTGATTCCTGGTACAAACCAAAATTAATTAATTAATTTATTTATTTATTTATTTATTTATTTATTTATTTATTTATTTATTTCTACTTTTGAATCCTTACACTATGGAGACTATATGATATTTGCATATGTAGGTCTGGTTTATTTCACTTGTGATGGTATGTTTAAGATACATCCATTTATACATGAAGTCTTCTAGATTATCATTCCTTATTGCTGAGTAATATTCTATTTTATGAAAATACCACCTATTTTTCAACGATTCTTCAGATGATGGGCATTTTGGTTGTTTCCACAACTTGGCTATCACAAATTGTGCTGCTATGAATATAGGTGCACAGATATTACTATGATATGTTATTATCAGTTCTTCTGGAAAAATTCCCAGTAGGGGAATAGCTAGATTGAGTGGGATTTCCAGCTCTAGTTTTTTAAGGAGTCTCCACACTGCTTTCCATGATGTTTACACCAGTCTGCATTCCCACCAGCAGTGAAGAAGGGTTCCTTTTTCCCGACAGCCTCTCCAACATTTGTTATTGGTTGATTTCTTTTTAGTAGCCATTCTTTCTGGGGTGAGATGGTATCTAAGTATTCTTTTGATTTACAATTCACACATGGCCAGCGATGTGTATTATTTCTTCATATATTTATGGGCTTGTTGAAATTCTTTCTCTAGAAAGTGTGTGTTGATCTCACATGCTCATTTCTGGATTGGATCTTTGAATATTGGGAACCTAATGGTTTTTAGTTCTTTATAAATTCTGGATAGAAGACCTTTGTCTGAATACTTATTAGTTAAAATCTTTTCAAAATTTGTGAGTTGTGTTTTCACTCTGTTGGTAATTTCTTTTGACATGGAAAAACTTCTCAGCAGGAGGAGATCCCATTTGTTGATTCTTTCAAGTGTTAAACATGAAGTTTGATTTTTGACCATGAACACTTTGCCTACCCCAATGTCTTCAAGATTTCCTCTGACTTTCTCCTCTAGGAAATATAAGGTTTCTTTTTTAATATTTAGAACATTAATCCATTTTGATTTTTTTTTTTTTTGTCTTTTTGAGACAGGGTCTCATTATACAGTTCAGGCTGGCCTTGAGCTCACTTTTGTAGCCCAGGCTGGTCTCGAACTCACACCGATCCTCCTGCCTCAGCCTCCCAAGTGCTGGTCCATTTTGATTTTTAGTTTAGTGCATGGTGATAGACCTGGCTCAAGTTTTAGTTTTCGACATGTGGAGCCAGTTTTCCCAGCACCATTTGTGAAAGACGCTATCTTTTTTCCAGTAAACATGTTTGATCCGTTTGTCAAAAATAATTTAGCTGAGTATGTTTGTGTTTGTATTTGCTTCTGCATCTTCTAATTTATTCCATTGATCCTCAGGTCCTTTTTTTTTTTGGTCAATACCATTCCGATTTTATCATCGTAGCTCTGTAGTATAATTTTAGGTTAGAAATTATAATGCCTCCTGACTTACCTTTGTTGCCCAGAATTGTCTGTTCAATTCTAGGTCTTTTCTGGTGCCAAATAAATTTTAAGACCTACAGGTCTGTGAGGTATGTTAACAGTATTTTGATAGGGATTACATTAAATCTGTATAACAATTTAGGGAGTATGACCATCTTCACAATGTTGATTCTTCCTATCCAGGAGCAGGGAATATCTTTGCATTTTCTGAAATCCTCTAGGATCACTTTTTTCAGAGTACTGTAGTTTTTAGTGAATGGATCTTGTACTTCTTTAGTTAGGTTAATTCCTAAGTATTTCATTTTGTGTTTTTGATGCAATGTAAAAGGTATTGCTTCTCTGATTTCTCTCTCAATGTGTTTGTTATCTATGTACAAAACTTTTGTGTGTTGACTTTGTATCCTGCTATGTTACTGAATTTACATATTAATGCTAGTAGCTTCTTGATGGAGTTCTTTGTGTCTGCCAAGTAGATTATCATGTCAACTGCAAATAGTGATAGTGTAACTTCTTTTCCTATTCTTACTGCTTTCATTTGTCTCTCTTGTCTAATGGCTTTGGCTAATGAATCCAGAATTATATTGTATAGGAGTGGCGATAGAGGACATCCTTGTCTTGTACCTGATGTGAGAGTTAAAGACTTCAGCTTTTCCCCATTTAGAATTACATTGGCCATTGGATTGTCATAGATGGCTTTTATTAGATTGAGGTAGAGGCCCCCTATTCCTATTTTCTGCAGTACTTTGAACATGAATGAGTTTCAAACTTTGGCAAAAGCCTTTTCTGCATCAGTTGAGACGATCATATGGTTTTTGGCTTTGGCTCTATTGATATAGTGCATTACATTAATAGATCTGTGTATATTAAACCATCCTTGCATCCCTGGGATGAATCCTACCTGGTCATGTTGTATAATCTTCTTGACAATTTGCTGTATTCTATTGGTGAGGATTTTATTGAGGATTTTTGCATCTATGTTCATGAGAGAAATTGGCCTGTAAAAAAAGTTCTCTTTTTTTAGTTGCATTCCTCTCTGGTCTTGGTATCAGTGTAGTATTTGCTTCTAGGAATGATTTTGTGAGGGTTGTTTCCTTTCAGTTTCATTGAACAGTTTAAGGAAAATTGAGATTATGTCTTCTGTAAATTTCTTATAGAATTCAGCAGTGAAACCATCAGGACCTAGACTCTTCTTTGTCAGTAGAGTTTTTATTACATTTTGTATTTCATTGACTGTTATTGGCTTATTGAGAGTTTTTATATCTGTTGATTCAGTTTTAGTAGTTTGTAGCTTTCTAGGAATCTGTCCGTTTCATCTGTGTCTTCAATTCTATGAGAGTAAAGATTCTCAAAGTAGTTATCAATGATCCTCTGAATCTGTGTTGGGTCTGTAGTAATTTCACCCCTTTCATTCCTTATTTCTTGAATTTGAGTCTTTTCTTTCCTCTTTTTGATGAGGTCAGCCAGGGGCTTATCAATTTTATTTAACCTTTCAGAGAACCAGCTTTTTGATTCATTAATTCTTTGCATTGTTTTGTCTCAATTGAGTTAATTTCTGCTCTAATCTTTATAATTTCCTGCCATCTTGGGGTTTTGGGTTTTGTTTGCTCTTCCTTTTCTAATTGGTTTAAGTGCTGTGTAAGAGTATTTATTTGTTCCCATTGTGTTTTATTAATGTGTGAGTTCAGGGCTACAAGTTTCTCTCTAAGAACTGCGTTCATTGCATTCCATATTTTCCAGTAGGTTGTGTTTTAATTTTCATTAAACTGTAAATATTGTTTAATTTCATCTGTAGCCCACTGGTTGCTGAGAAGGGTATTGTTTAATTTCCTTGTATTTTGGGGTTTCTTTTGATTTCTTTTGTCATTAATTTCCACTTTCATTGCATTGTGGTCAGATAATATACATGGTATAATTTCTGTTTTTTGGCATATACTTAAACATGACCTACGCACTAGTATGTGGTCAATTTTGGAAAATGTCCCATGTGTAGCTGAAAGAAATGTATATTCAGAAGTGGTTCGGTGGAACACTCTGTGTATGTCTACTAAGTCCAGTTGTTCCAAGATCTGGTTCAGTTCTGCTACTTCTTTGCTAATTTTTTTTGTGTTTGACCTATTTTTCTGGGATAAAGAGGTATTAAGGTATCCTGTTAAGATTATGATATTGGACATTCATGTCCATTAAGATTTGACTGACATAACCTGGTGCTCCCATGTTGGTTGCATACATATTTATGAGTGTTACCTCTTTGTCTTGTTTTTGTCCCCTAACTAGTATGTAGGAGCCTTCTTTATTTCATTTGATCAGTCTTGGTTTGAAATTTAGACTGTCTGCAAACACGACTGCTACCCCTCCCTTTTTAAGGTGCTGAGGCATATAGTATTGTTTTCCATCCTTTAAATTTTAGCCTATGAGTTTCTTCATGAGTTAAGTGTGCTTCTTGTACACAGCATGCTGTTGGATTTTGCTTCCTTATCCACTCTGCCAGTCTATTTCTTTTAATTGGAAAATTCATTCCATTTACATTGTTAGTTATAATTGAAATGTATTGACTTATAATTGACATGTCTTTTACTTGATACTGTTTACTCATTTTTCTCCTCTTTAATTGGTTGCCCTATTTACTGGGTTCTTTCTGGACTCATTTGTAGAGATCAGGTCATTGTGGTCTCCCTCAAAAGTATTTTAAATAGTCTGTGTAGGATTTGTTTGACATCATCAAATTCTTTAGTTGTTCCTTGTCACGGAAGTATTTTACTTCTCCCTTACACTTGAAAGAGAGTTTTGCAAGGTATAGCAGTCTGGGCTGGAATTTGTTTTCATGGAGGACTTGAAGCACTCTCCTCCATACTGTTCTTGACTTCATGGCTTGTGAAGAAAAGTCCAATGTTATTCTGATGGGTTTTCCTTTAAATGTGATCTGTTTCTTTCTCTAGAGACCTTTAGTGTATTATTCTTGTGCTGAATTTCTGGGATCTTGACTGTTATCTGTCTGGGCGTGTTTTTAGTATTGATGTTATTCGGAGTTCTGTATGCTTCAGTTAGTTGAATGTCCGACTATTTCCTCATATTTGGGAAGTTTTCTGCTATTACTTCTGCCCATATTCTTTTTATGTCATTTGCATTACCTTCTTGTTTTTCATTGATTCCTATTAATCTCATGTTGTTCATTTTTGCGTCATCTTGCAGATGTCGAATTACTTTTTCCTGCATCCTGGTTGTCTTTAAGAGATCCTTTCTTACCTTTTCAATAGCTGTGACTTTGTCTTCAAGATTTGAAATTGTATCTTCACTTTTGTTCATATGGTGTTGCCAACTAGTGATTGAGATTTTATTTTCCTGTATATCTCTTTGAATTTGTTTCATGTGATCTCTTTCTTTCCTATATTGCTCATTCAAGGATTCCACCCTTTTTCTAATCTCCTCTATTTTTTTTATCAATGTCTTCTTTAGATGTATTTAACTCTTTTGTTACAGTTATCTTTTCTTTTTCTACTTCAGAGGTTGTTTCTGCTCTCATTTTCTCTCTACCTTTCTGTAGATGTTCTTCTACTTCAGATACTATTAATTTAGAGATGACTTTTTTAACTTCTGAAATTATTTCTGGTGTGAGTCCCTCTATGCTTTTTCTGCATCTGCATTTTCTTTTTACTTCAGTCTCTAGTAATTCAAAGATTTCTTTTTTAACTTCAGAAGTTGTATTGGTCAGGGTTTTACTTAGAGAAGCAGAACAGATATAATATAAGGAATGGATATTAACACAAAAATACAATCTATAAGGAATTATAAGATTCACTTACAATACTGAGCCACAGAGCCAGTTGAGGAAGTGTACAGAGGGCATCTGAACACCCCAGATTGAAGAATTTCGTCTCAAGGTCTGAAACTGACTGCAGTGTTCCATGTAAGTCTCTATCCATCGGCTGATGGGTCTGCAATGGAAGACTGAAGTGTCTCTGATGGACGCTCAAGAGTCTGTGATGGAAGGCAAAAGATCCAAGATGGAGGCTGAAGAGTCTGAGCTGTAATCCAGACAATAAACTCCAGATTGAATGCAAACACTGAAGCTCCTCCAATGAAGTGAAGTGTTGACTCCTTCTTCAGCCCCTTTATAAAGTCTCTTTGTGCTGAGTCACTCCAAGGTGGACCCATTGTGCCCTAGGGTGGAGCCAATCATACCCTAGGACGGGCCCTTGATCTCGCTCTAGGGCGGATCTAATCATATCCTAGGCAGGCCCTGCTCATGCTTTAGGGAGGAACCAATTGTACTCCAGGGCAGGACCCCCTCCACAGGGAACCTGGCTGCTGAATCATCCAGCAACTTGACACAATGTATCAACCACTATAGAGGTTATCTCCAATCCAAGTTCTCCTATATGTTTCTGCATTTGTTTGTTTCCTTCAGATGCTACTAATTCAGAGATTTCAGATGCATGATTCCGATGTTCTTATATGGTAGTGGCTCCTGTATTTGTTACAGGTGGGCTGGGGACCTTAGACTGCATTTTGCTCCTTATCTGTATCATTCTGTATAGCAGTTTGACCTTTGGTGCAGGACTGTGTGCCCACGGGTTGGTCGTTCAGTCTGGGCTACTGGCTCAGTTTAGCTGCTTATAGGCCAGGGGAGGGAGGTCACACTTGCCTGGCGGACCTGGCTGCTAGATAGGCTATGCTTGTGTCAGCTGGAGGAGGTCTAACTCACGTGACAGACCTGGTGCTGGATAGGCTGCATTTTTCGTGGGCCAGAGGAGGTCTCACAAGGCAGGATGGAGGAGGTCTCACGCAGTGGGCCAGAAGAGGTCTCAGTACTTCTTCTATTATAGGTTTTATATCTTTTTTTCTTAAGAAATTGTCTGTGATCTGATTTCCTCTGTGACTTTCTGCAATTGTTTCTTTATTTCAGATGCTATTATTTCAGAGATTTCAGGTATGTGATTTCCAATTTCTTCTATGCTATTGTCTCCTGTATTTGTTTTGGGTGGGCTTGGGCCCTGAGAGTGTATTTTGTTCCTTCTCTTTGCCATTTTGTATAGTCTTGCATTCTGACTTTTTGTCTAGAGCTTTGGTAGATTTCTTACCTTAGAATCAGGTCCAGATCTACCACGTTTAAAGTGGATGTGGTGTGGGACTGGATTCTGAGCTCCACTTCTTCCTGTTGTAGCCTTTGGAGGCAAACCTGCTGTGCCACTCTGGCAAGATGTTGTGCTCCTGGATCAGCTTGGTGAGTCTTGTCTCTAGTGTTGCTGCTGGGAGTTCTGCAGCCGTTTTCGACACTGGGTGTGTTGGGCCTGGTTGTGGGTCAAAAGAGTTCCCAGCAGGCCTTAGGAGGTCTCAGGCTTTGAGCTTAGTTGTTGGGTCAAATTAGTTTCTGGTGGGCCCAGGGCTGTCTACCTCAGTGCCAGGCCAGTTTGCTGGGTCGAATGAGTTTCCAGTAGGCTCAGGGAGGTCTCACTCATGCATTGGGGCTGGGCCTGGTTTCTGGGTCAAATCCCAGCTGGACAAATTCAAACTTGATAGATCCAACCCAGCAAGCTGAGACACACTGCTAAACCCTGACCTAGGTGAGTATTCTTTCTCTCGAAAGAGAGAGGTGGAAACAGGTAACTAACTAGGTGAACTAGTTTGTCTGGAAGACTCCAGTAACATCAAGGGGAGGTAACTTTGTGGAAAGTAATTTAAGTTCATATTCCAAATTTAATATCTACTTAGCTATAGTCATCATAGTCGCTTTTATGGTTTAAAATATAAACCCATTAGATACAACAGTTTGGCAATTGCCTAATCTCACCAACCATTGCTAGTGTTGCTAATTTTTGTACTATAAAAAGGAAACAGTAACAGCACTAATCATGTGATCTCTCTTGAGTAATAATATCAGTAGATGCTTAGGTAATAACAGAACCAAAGCTCTGCACTAAAGGTCAGAGGACAGTGCTATACAAAATGTCGAGCAGAAGGAGCAAAATGTATTCTTAGGTCCTGAGCCCACCCAGAACAAATTCAGTAGACAATAGGATAGAATAAATTGACTATATATACAGCTAATTTCTCATTGTGCAATTAAAAGAAGGATCTGTACTTTCTTAGTTACTTTTTACTCATTGCTGAGACAAATACCCAACACTCAAAATGAAGGAAGGAAAGGTTTATCTAGCTCATAGTTACTGGAGGTTTCAGTCCATGTTCGGCTGGCCCAAGGCTGAGAGGAACAAAGCAGACAGAATACAGTTCCTGGCAGCGGAGCAGCAACAAAATGGTGGCAGAGACAGCCAATCAATCAGGGCAGCAGAGCAGCAGCAACAGCTCAAGTCTGTCTCTCTGTCTCTCTTTATATTACATTCAGGCTCACCGCCTTAGCCTCCGCCTTAGGCTACAGCCATAATGCCAGAAGTACTAAAACCCATAATCCCAGGGATCATGGATCAAGTCTCAAAATCTAGAAGTCCCCGCCCAATGACTCCATGAGACTTTGGGGGAACAACTAGACATAAACCATAACATTCCGCCCCTGGCCCCTCAAAGTCTCATACATATCCCTTTTTACAAAAGATGTTTTAGTCCATCTGGAAGAGTTGCCAAAGTCCCAATAGTTTCAGCATTGCTGAAAAGTCCAAATCCCAAGTTTCCTTGAAGATCCAAGGCAAACTCTCATCTGTGAGCCCCTGTACAATAGAAGAGTTAAACATACCCAACATCCAAAGGCATAATATAAACATTACAATTCCAAAAGTTGCAAACAACAGGGTAATAGAAAACATTGGGACCAACACATGTCCAAAATCCAGCAGGGTAAACATTAAATCCCATAGTTCTACTAATGATGTTTACACAAGAAATAATTTCTACAGCTTGCACTCTGACAAACTATGACAAAGACAACAATATGCAATGTATTAATTATCGTATGTGGTCTTCTAACCTGTTGTGAAACTGTATCATTGCTTTTTCTTTCACATTAATATTAATAAAAGTAAATTTAATAAAAAGAAACTGAAAAGCACACACCTGAAATCTCTGAAATAGCGTCTGAAGTAAAGAAACAATTACAGAAGTGTACAGAGGAAATCAGAACAGAAATAATCTCTGAAGTAAAAAAAAAAAAAAAAAAAAAAAAAAAAAAAAAAAAAAAAAAAAAAAAAAAAAAAAAAAAAAAAAAAAAAAAAAAAAAAAAAAAAAAAAAAAAAAAAAAAAAAAAAAAAAAAAAAAAAAAAAAAAAAAAAAAAAAAAAAAAAAAAAAAAAAAAAAAAAAAAAAAAAAAAA
>PVJA010000390.1:0-99024 GCA_004027025.1 Myocastor coypus | reverse complement strand
AAGTGTTTCTAAAGAAGGCACTGATAAAAAATATAGGAGAATAGAAAAATGATGGAAATCTTATATTATCAATATAGAAAAGAAATGGAATTCATGAAGCATATTCAAAGAGATATTCAAGAGATTAAACCTCAATTAAATGTTGGAAAAAAAACATGTGAATAAAGCAAATACAAATACACTCAGCCACCTTATTATTGACAAATGGACCAAACGTGTTTACTGGAAGAAAGATAGCCTCTTTCACAAATGGTGCTGGAAAAACTGGATCTCCACATGTCGAAAACTAAAACTTGAACCAGGTATACCACCATGCACTAAACTAAAAATCAAAATGGATTAAAGATCTAAATATTAAAACAGAACCCCCCCCCAAAAAAAAAAACCTCCTAAAGGAAAAAGTCGGAGGAAATCTTAGACATTGGAGTAGGCAAAAAATTCATGGACAAAAATCAAAATTCATGTTTAACACTTGAAAGAATCAATAAATGGGGCCTCCTCCTGCTGAGAAGTTTTTCCATGTCTAAAGAATTTACCAACAGAGTGAAAAAACAACCCACAAATTTTGAAAAGATTTTAACTAATAAGTATTCAGACAAAGGTCTTCTATCCAGAATTTATAAAGAACTAAAAAACATTAGGTTCCCAAAATTCAGAGATCTAATTCAGAAATGGACATGTGAGATCAACACACACTTCCTAGAGAAAGAAATTCAGCAAGCCTATAAATACATGAAGAAATGCTCCACATCGTTAGCCATTCATGAAATGCAAATCAATACAACACTTGGATACCATCTCACCCCAGAAAGAATGGCTACTAAAGAGAAATCAACCAACAACAAATGTCGGATAGGCTGTGGGGAAAAAGAAACCCTTCTCCACTGCTGGTGGGAATGCAGGCTGGTGCAATCATCATGGAAGGCAGTGTGGAAACTCCTTAAAAAACTAGAGCTGGAAATCCCATTCAATATAGCTATCCCCTTACTGGGAATTTTTTCAGAAGAACTAAAAACATCATATCATAGTGATATGTGTGCACCTATATTCATAGCAGCACAATTTGTGATAGCCAAGTCGTGGAAACAACCAAAATGGCCATCATCTGAAGAATCGTTGAAAAAGATGTGGTATTTTTACAGAATGGAATATTACTCAGCTATAAGCGATAATAAACTAGAAGACTTCATATGTAAATGGATGTATCTTGAACTTATATTCATAAGTGAAATAAACCAGACCTACATATACAAATATCATATCGTCTCCACAGTGTAAGGACTCAAAAATAGAAATAAATAAAGAAAGAAATTTTGGGCAGTAACAGGAATCAACCTCAGGACCTTACGCTTTCTGCCTTCTCAACCCCTATAATTTTATTTTAGAAGAGTGACCTAAATACAAAATGCATTTGGAGGAGTTAAAAAACAATTAATGTTTATTGAAAGTGTTAATGTTTAATTGTTTGATCAGGTTTACATACCTATGTCTGTTGATCTATACTGATTTGATGATGAAAACATATAATGCAACCATTGTTGAATTTTTCTTGTTTTGAAATTCTGTACTATATGTACTCTTACTTGTTACTGGTTTTTTTTCTTTGTTTCTGATATTTTCACTCTTTAAAAAAAAAAAAAGCAGAGGTAGCAATCCTGTTTGCAGACAGTCTGAACTTCAAACCAAGAATGATCAAACAAAATAAAAAAAACACCATTAGTATGGTTTATGTCTAGTTGTCTCCCCAAAGCCTCACGCAATCATGGGGAGGGGACTTTTATCGATTGAGACTTGACTCGTGAGTCACTGGGATTATGTGTTTTAGTATTGATGAGATGATGGGTCTGGATACTGCTGGGAATTAAAAGTGTGGCCTGAGGTAGATAGGCTAAGGCAGAGAGCCTGATATAATATAAAAAGAGACAGAGAGACAGACTCATACTGTTGCTCTCTGCTCCCCTGTTTGGTCGGTTGCCTCTGTCACGATTGTTGCTGCTCTGCTGCCATGAACTGGATGCTCTTTGCCCTGTTCCACTCAGCCTTGGGACAGCCAAATATGGACTGAAATGTCCAGTAACTGTGAGCTAATAAACCTTTCCTTCCTTCATTTTGAGTGTTGGGTATTTGTTTCAACAACGAGAGAAGAGTAACTAAGACAGCTATCGTATACTTATTAGGAGAAAAATACAAGAAGAAGAAGAAGAAGTAACAGTCATAGTTATGTAAGCACCAAACATAGGAGTACCCAACTATATAAGACAATGCTTAATGGAAATGAAAAATCTAATATCTGATAACATAATCTTAACAGGAGATCTTAACACCCTCTTATTCCAAATAGATAGGTCAAGCAGACAAAAAATTAGCAAAGACGTAGCAGTACTGAATCAGAGCTTTAAACAAATAGACATAGTGGACACTTACAGAGTGTTCCACCCAACAACATCTGAATACACATTCTTTTCAGCTGAGCATGGGGCATTTTCTAAAATAGACAACATAATAGTGCATAGGTCATGTTTAAGTACGTGCAAGAAAACAGAAATTATCCCATGTATATAATCTGACCGCAGTGCAATGAAATTGGAAATAAATGACAAAAGAAACCACAAAAGCTCCACAAATACATGGAAACTAAGCAACACCCTCCTCAACAATCAATGAGTTACTGAAGAAATTAAACAATATCTACAATTCAATGGAAATTCAAGCACAACTTATTAAAATTTATGGAATGCAATGAAAGCAGGGAAATTTATAAGTGTCAACTCACACATTAGGAAAACAGAATGTGGACAAATAAATATCTAATACTGCATCACAAATGTCTAGAAGAAGAAGACCAAAGCAAACCCAAGGCCCAAAGAAGGGAGGAAATCTTAAAGATTACAGCAGAAATTAATGCAATCCAGATGAAGAAAACAATACAAAGAATTAATGAATCAAAACGCTGGTTTGTTGACAGATTAAATAAAATTGATAAGCCCCTATCTAGCTTCACCAAAAAGAAGAAAGAAAAAACTCAAATTCAAGCAATAAGAAATGAAAAGCTTGAAATTACCACAGACCATGTGGAAATTCAGAACATCATCAATAGCTAATTTGAAAATCTTTACTCCCACAGAATCAAATACACAGAAGAAATAGACAAATACCTAGAAAAATACAAATTACCAAAACAGAATCAAGAAACTATAATTACTGTCAATAGCAGCCAATGAAATTGCAAATATACTTTAAAAAAAACTTACCAACAAAAAAAGCCCAGTTCCTGATGGATTCTACAAGAATATATCTGAATTCTATAAGAATATAACTGAATTCTACAAGAAGCTTACAGAAGATATAATCTCAATATTCTCAAAACTCTTTAATGAAATTGAAACAGAAACAGTACTCTCAAAATTATTTCTGGAGGCAAGTATAGTACTGAGTACAAAAACAGAGAATGAGGCACCTAAAAAAACAGAACTGCAAACCAATCTCCTTCATTAACATAGATGTAGAAATCCTCAATAAAATCCTAGCAGATAAAATACCCCATATGATTAAAAAGACTGTATATCATTACTAAGTAAGATTCATCCTAAGGATGCAAGGATGGTTCAATATATACAAATCTATAAATGTAATACACTATATCAATACAGCCAAATCCAAAACCCACATGATCATCGCAATAGATGCACAAAAGTCTTTTGACAAAGTTCAACGCTCATTCACGATCAAAGTTCTACAGAAAATTGGAATAGATGGCATCTAACTCAATGTGATAAAGTCCATCTATCATAATCCAATGGCTAACATAATCTAAAAGGGAAAAACCTGAAATCTTTTACTCTCAGATCTGGTACAAGACAAGGTTGTCCTCTTTCACCATTCCAATATAGTTCTAGAATCATTAGCTAGAGCCATTAGACAAGAGAGAGAAATAAAAGGAATAAGAATAGATAAAGAAGTTAAACTATCATTATTTGCAAATGATATAATAGTCTATTTGGAAGCCCAAAAAACTCCCCAAAGGAAGCTCCTAGAATTAATAAATAAATTCAGTATCATAGCAGAATACAAAGTCAATACCCAAAAGTCAATAGTATTCCTCTACACAGATAGGTAACAAACACACTCAGAGAAAAATTAAAAAACAATACCCTTTAAAATAGCTTTGCAAAGATGAAATGCTTAGGAATTAATCTAACTAAAGAATTAAAGATCTATTCAAAGAAAATTATAGTATTGTGAAAAAAAAGAGATTGTAGAGGATCTTAGAAAATGGAAAGCTATTCCTTGCTTCTGTATAGGAAGAACCAACATTGTGAAAATGGCCATAGTCCCAAAATTGTTATACAAGTTTAATGCTGTCCCATCAAATTACCACCAACATACCTCCAAACAGAGAAATCTTTCCTCAAATTTATTTGGAACCAGAAAAAAAAAAAAAAAAAAAACCCTAGAATACTAAAAATAATCCTAGGAAACAAAGATAAGGCAGGAGGCATTACAATCCCTGACTTGAAATTATGCTACAAAGATACTATGATGAAATCAGCATGGGTTATTGGCCAAAAAAATAGACACAAGGATCAATGGAATGGATTAAAAGATACTGATACAACTTCAACAAACTTAGCCATCTTATCTTTGGCAAAGGAGCCAAATATGTTTACTGGAAGAAAGATAGCCTCTTTCACAAATGATGCTGGAAAAACTGAAACTCTATAAGCCAAGTGCTAAAATTTGACCCAGGTCCATCACCATATACTAAACAAAATTCAAAATAGATTAAAGATCTAAACATTGAAATAGAACACTAAATCTCTTAGAAGAGAAACTAGGTGAAAATCTTGAAGACATAGGGGTAGACAAACAGTTCATGAACAAACTGCATGGGAAATACTTGAAAGAATTTATTTACCTGGAACCTCCTCTTACTGAGAAGTTTCTGCACCTCAAAAGAAATTACCAACAGAGTTAAAAGACAACACACAATTTAAAAAAAAATCTTAATGACTCAGATAAAGGTTTTCTATCTAGAATTTATAAAAAACTAAAAAACATTACAGACCCACAATTTAAGCACCGAATCCAAAAATGTTCATCTGACATGCATATATGCTTGTCAGAGAAAAAAATACTAGAAGCTAATAAGTATATGAAAAGATGCTTCACATCACTCACTATCTATGAAATGCAAATTAAAACAATATTATGATACCACCTTGTCCCAGAAAGAATGTCTATCTTAAAGAAATCAACCAACAATAAATGGTAGAAAGACTGTGGGGAAAAAGGAACCCTTCTCCACTGCTGGTGGGAATGTAGACTGGTACAACAATTATGGAAATCAATGTGGAGACTCCTCAAAAAACTAGTACTGGAAATTCCATTCAGCCTAGCTAGTCCCCTTCTAAGAATTTTCCCCAAGTAACTGAAAACATCTTATCATAGTGATTAATGTTTGCCCATGTTTATAGCAGCACAATTTGTGATAGCCAAGTCTTGGAAACAAGCGTCAGCCAAATAGCACCTGCAGGCAGGCACCGGGGTCAGGGGTTCGATTCCCAGGCCTGCCATACCAGGCACACCTCCAGGGGTGCGCTGAGTCAGCAATTGAAACTGAGTGTTGTGTCATGCACCAGTAATCCCACCTCTTGGGAGGCTATTAACAGTGGAACACTATGAGTCTGATCTAGTAGTGAGACCCTGAACACCCTGTAGATCCTATCCTAAAATTAAAAAAAAAAAAATCTTGGAAACAACCAAAATACCCATCACTTGTGGAATGGAGGAAAAAGATTTGGTATTTTTATACAATGGAGTATTACTCAGCTATAAAGAAAAACAAACTCGAAGCCATCATAGATAAGTGGATGCAACTTGAGGGTATACTCATAAGGGAAATAAAACAGACCCATATGTGTAAATATCATATTGTTTCCCAGTATAAGAACTCAAAAGAAGAAATAAAAATTGTAAGGTATAACACAGTTAAATGGAAAAAGAGAATTTAAGGATTAAACAATGAAGAGAGAGAAAGAAGAAAAGTTAGAAAACATGGTAGGGGCAAAACAAGATGATTATATAAATCATATATAAATTATATGATTATATAAACAAGATGGTTAAGGCAATGGTCCTAAGAATTTCCATTAGGTTTTTGAAAATAGCAATTAATGGGAAGAAACCTTACCCTGACTAACTCTATAGGTGGATATCTATGAGCTAAGCAACTACATTGCAGACAGCAATGAGTAATATGAAAATCAAGCTTCAAATACCTGTCATTTCTGTCTTTTAAATACATACTGCTTCTAATGCCATATCAATTGTTGCTACACTCTCTTTAAAGTAAATGTTTGTGAAAAACAAAAAAGTTATTAAAATTAAATGAGAGATAAGAAAAAGAAAATGTCATAGGATTGTCCTGCTACAATTTTGTATGTGGTTTGATTTCTAAATTTCTGTGTAAAAGATGTGTAATTGTTTTCTAACATTATATAGGGACTTAAATTTTAGAATATCCATGGTTGTTGGACAATAGCAATTCCATGTTATGTCTAAGGTGTTTGATATTCAGTCAGATAGTGCTGTTAAGTTTAAGTGCTCCCATTACAGGGTAATAATATTATTAAGCTTCTCTTCTGGATGTTTAACAACTGAAGTTTGCAGACCAAAAACTAGAGAGATTGATGGACTAAAGTGATCACCAATATTTTGGCCCTGGGGCTTCAAGGTCAGTGAGGACTCAGGACATAAGAGAACCTCTGCTGTGACATCCTGTAACTAAATGGTGTCCCAGATTTTCTGATCAAGAAGATTATGGGGTCACACAGGAAAATGATTGACAATGTATAGTGTGCCTAAAAAGTGTCACTCAGAGAAAAAAATTCTCTCAGGTTTTCATGGAGAGCAAATTGGTCAAGCAATGGCCATGAATTATCCAGATGGCTGACACTCACAAAGGATCTGCAAGGTGCTGTACATAATTCCAGGGTAAGTCCTGAGGGGATTTGACTGACCTTGTCAAATGGCAAATATTACATTTTTAGTTATATAGGTCTTGCTTTGACTTGGTCTTAACCACCCAGGAGAAAAGTGTAATCATGAGATAATAAAAGTAAAGCTATATTAACATGCTGAGCTATAAAAGGCTCAATCAAAAACATATGACAATTGCCAGTTGTGCAGAAAACTCACTGCTGTTATGGACTATTGCACTAAATTGGGTTAGTTTGCTGAATTCAAGTACCTACAACCTTGGGTCTGGTATCAAGTATGAAAAGTTCCTTTAAAGGACTTCTTTAAAAACTTCTTTAAAGAATTCTCCAAATACAGCTTGTCTAACTGCAATGGAACATCCATCTCTGACAAAACAAAACAAAAAAGGTGATATAAATAAAGCTAAATATATGTTAGGATAGTTAGATAGCTGTTTTCTTTTAGTTTATTCATTGAGAAGAAAGGATTGTACTAATATTGTTTTAGACAAGATATCATGTCTGCATCTTGTCCTCTGAATAACTACTATGAAGACAACAACATGCAATATATCAATTATTATAACTGTCCTGCTAATCTGTTTTAAAACTGTTTCATTGCTACTTTATTTTTTTTCTTATTAAAATGAATACAATTTTTAAAAATCTGCTGAGTTATCTGGCCAGCCCTAGAGATCTTTGTAAATTGTGAAATTACAGGCAAGGGAAAATAACTTTTTAAATACAGCTAACTTAAACTTTGACATTACTAGACAGTACAAATCTGTTAAGTAAAAATAATCAAAGAATTTCATGATGTTGAGATAAGTTAACTTCTTTCCTTAAATGGAATGAAAGACAGGAATTCTTTATTGTTGATCTGTGATAAAAAGGTGGCTATGAAGGGTGGGAATTTCTGCTTCCTGGGTGATCTTTGTCTTTATACTGATGTCTACAGTTTACCTGGGGTTTCAGCAGACTCTGACATAGGAGTTGCTAGCTACCTCCGCTTTCATTCAGATTTTTTTTTAATTTTATTTTTAATTTTTTTTTTTTTTTCTTGTTTCGGAACTTTTGTTTGTTTATTTTTATGGCTGGCTCAGCCTGCCCTGAGGGCAGGGCTGGCGCAGTATGTGGTATCAGGGATTGAACCATGATCCCTGCAGCCGCCTAAGATTTCCTAAGCAGGCACTTTAGACCACTGAACCACCCTGCCAGGCCCTTCATTCAGATTTAATAACAGCCATAACATTTAAATGCCAAACATTATTTCAGTGTTGTAATGGTTAGAATTTAAACAAAGACAGGGTTTTGTAAAGAGAGACTTACCCAAACACATTCCTGGCCCCTCTCTGCCCTATAATCACTCACTCCCATTGGCAAGAGAGTACATCCCACTGAGTAACACATCTGAAAGTAAGAGCTGGGCATGCACATCCTCCAGGCTCTTCTCCTTCAGAGCCCCATTCTCAGCCCTTCTGGGGGCTGACAAGTAGGGGTGGTCGAAGAGCACATCAGCTGTCCTCAAATTTAGTTCCTTACAGTAACCAGAGCATAGATTGTCATGGTCCTGGAGGCCTGGCATTCCTGTTCAGTTTTCTTGAGATGTCATCAAGTGATCAGCAGCCTACCTCTGAGGCCCCAGAAGAGAATTTCCTCCTTGCTTCTTCCAGCTCCTGGTGGCAGCTGTCATTCCTTGGCTTGTGGGGCTGCATCCCTAAATCTGTCTCTATGTGCTTCTGTCTGTTTAATTTCCACCTGCCTCTTTCTTCCAAGGATACTCCTGAAAGTATTTAAGTTCCACTTTGCTAATCCAGGAACATGTGCTCCTCTCAATGTCTTTGACTTAAGCATATTTGCAAAGATGTAAGCACGTAAAATAACACCTGTTGTGCCAGCGATCAGTGATCAGGACCTGCTTAATTTGACGGGCCATTACTTGGGGTGAAATCTGTTCGGAGGCCATGATAAACCAGGAATCTCCAAAATTGTGCTCTGTGCTCCCAGTAGACTAGATCACCCCAACTTAACTTCTGCCCGTAATGAGGCTGATATTTCAATCTCCTGCTCTTTGGCTCCTTCTTAGCATATTCAAAGCATGAGAAGGGAAAAGGGTTCCCATGCAGAGGGTTCCACTGAAGCTCAGAGGGAAAAACGATATGAAAACAATGGTGTAGAAAACGGCAAGCTGAGCACTGAGAGGCCCCCTCTTTCATGTGTCCCCCCCAGAAGAGATCATGAAGCAAAGCACAAAGCAAGGAGGGGACAGACGGTGGGAGGCGGAGGAGAGACGCAGACCCACACAACCGCCGTGTGCATGTTTATTATGCACAGTGAAGTGTCTACATATGGCACCTGAAAAATATCGCTGAATTAATAATTTAAATCATGATTATGCCTCTAATTTCCCACCATATTCTACTAAATAGACATTGTAATGAAAAGCATATTTTATTTACAATTATAGTTTATGAACCCAAATGTAAACTGACAGTAATGAGAAAGTGGTGTCACTAAATCCATTTTAATGTAAATTGCCATGTTGAAAATATTCTGGATGCAGTGAGGGCAGTTAATGAACCCTGTACTGATATCCTTGTCAGAAATGCCTGGCTCAAACCCTGATCTTCTGTCACAGACGAGATCATCATCTTCTCCTCATCTTTAAGTGTTTATTGTTTCTCCTCATGATGCTCTAATTATAACAGTTTTTCTTCCCTGCCCCTCGCAGTTCTCTGCAAACCTGGTTCAAATTAAAAAGGAACAACTCCTTGGATATAAACACAAATCTGTCTCCCAAGGAAGACCGTGCCTGCTGTGCCCATAGCAGGGAAAAAGGAAGGAGGTGACAAGGGTAATTATGACCTGAATGAGCTGGTGACACTGGAGGGATGAGTGTGTCAGCATTTCACAGGGAATGATAATACCCATGGGTCTGCTGACATGCGATGCCATGTGTTAGTACTCTGGCTCTTAAACAGCCTGAAGTCGAAAAATGTAAGTTTTAATTGAAGAATTGCTACAAAACGCTCTACTTGCTTTAACCATGGTGTTATAACACAGTCTTATTGCCTCAAATAGGAAGGTACTCCTGGTCAAAAGGCCAAGGCTTACACCTTGAAAAGAACAAACTGAAAATTAGAGAAAGTGAACAAAGCTAAGTATTTATTCAATAGTTCTTTCTTTGCTGTGTTTTCATCTTTTCACTCAGAATGGTTCTTTGGCAGTATTTCAGTTTGTGTTAGCAAGAGCCTCCGCCACAATCTGATGAAAAATTCTCAGAAAAATCTAATAGAAAAAAATAACAAATACAATAATGGTTTATAAATTCACCGCATAAAATGAAAGGTTGTAGAAAAGTTTTCTGATTCTTATTCTGTGTATCAAGTCCTTGTCTTCTAAATATTTGAAGCACTCTTGGAACTAGATTAGAAAATTCCAACAAACCAACACAAAGGAGCACAAACAAACTTAAACAAACATTTAGTATAAGTAAACAAAAATGTAAAGCTGTTCAGCCTTGCTCAGAACAAGTGAAATACAAATTAAAATCACACAGACATATGCTTTCTCACCAGATTGGCAAAAATCTCTAACCCTGTCCATACATTTTGATTGTGAAGATGTGGGAGAAAAATCTCATGAATGTCTAAATAGGATATAAAATAATCCAGGCCCTTCAAAGGCTGCATTGGTTCTCTGTTGCTGGTATAACAAAGTCCCGTAACTTTAAAGGCTTAAGACCAGATGAATGCATCCCCTTAGCACTTTTTAGAGCAGAATTCCACATGACCATGTGCCAGGCCACCATGCAGGGCTCTGCTTTTAGTGAAGGCTCTGTAGGAGGACCAGTTCTTTCAAGTTATGGAACAGAGGCCTCTTTTTTTTCTCTCTCTCTCATTCTGATTGTAAGCATAGTTCAATATTTTGGCTTTGTTTTATTTTTTGTTTTTCTGTGTGGGTTAGATGAAGGTCAGCCTTAGCTTCTAGAAGATTCCCGTATGTCATATTTTCTGATTTCCAACCTCACAGACTGCAGTGGAAGTCAGGTCCTCTTTCCATTACATCTTCACTTCATCTCTGCCTGCCTCTAAGGACTCGTCTGATGAGGTCAGGCACACATAATCTCAGATAATCACCATTTTTCTCCATGTCAAGATCCTGAGCCCTCACTGCCTCTTCAGTGCCCTCCCCCTGCCCCTGTGCAGGGTAATTTATTCTCAAGTTACAACAATTAAGATATGGATACCAAAAAGACATTGTTCTGCCTAACATAGTAGGCAATCTGTCGATCTCTATGTTATTACTAGTAAGTTTATCCCAAACTCAGTATTACTATTTCTGGAAATGTGTCAGATATATATAGACACACTATGCAACTATTTATTCTTTGAAATATTTTTTTCCATATAAAAAGTATAAAAACCTCAAGTATTCAATATTGAGGACTGAGTAAACTGCGATAGGGTATCAATATTTTTAATTTTCATAGAATCCTTGACAGAATAAACAAATATATAAACATAAACATATATATATATATATATATGTAAGTAGATAGATACATATAAAAACTTCCTGAGTCATTGAGAACCTAATATCAACTCCTTAAAAATACTTAAATGAGTCCCAAAATGCTGGAGCAGTCAGTGCCAACAATTCAAATTCTCCAGGGCCAACTGTCTAGAGTCTGGAAAACAATAGGTTGGAGAGGACACAAAGGTGTGGAGTATTCTGGGAAACCATGAGGGAACTGATAAAGAAGAAAGCAGGCTTAAGTGATGCCTCAGGAACAGGGCACAGCATTAGGAGAGGGTGCAGCATCAATGGCAGCTGGCTAGCTAGCCAGTGAACTTGGCTGCTAACTCCACCATCACATCCTGAGGAAAGGATAGCAAGAGTTGCTGACTCAAGAATTTACAAGGAACCAGACTCTTCAAGAATACTACAGTCTGGCAGAAAGATGTCCTGAGTGTGAGCTAGCACCAACGTTGTGGTGAAGGCACCAGAAGAGTAATTGGGGTTGAGGACCCCAACTCTGGCAAACAAGCCTCTTGGGAATGACATGAGCCAAGTCTCACGGGGTTGTTTAATTTGTGTTCCCATTGGACATTTCATAGGTTTGTGATTTTGAATGTCTCTTGATTTGTTAAGTGGGATAAAGTCATGTTCTTTTATAGGTTTTCTGTGTTTAATAGGTTGTTTGCATATTTATTTTCATTGGCTCTGATTTAATAGGTGCCTAAGTTCTTTCCCTTATCTCACCTCTCTAATTTCTGTACCTCAAGCCCCTGAGATAATATTATTAGTGCATTTCTTTATTCTTTTTCCAAACATGTAAACTTCTTCTCCCAGGCTTGTGAATGTCCTGTCCTTACCCCCCACTCAGTCATACCAATGTTTTCTAGCAGATTTTCTTGATCCTCCCCAGCCTAAGCCATCAGCTTTTTCATAATTTGTACAGGTTACTGTTATACCAGCAAGTTCTGACAAGCACATATCTCTCCTTAGTTACAAAGTAAACCCCTTTCTTCCATCTTTTTGTCTACACAAAATATACTCTGAAAATTCACAATATTAACTCTTCAACTCAACAAAAAGTAGTCTAGTAAAATTAGAACCCACATGAGCCCTTTCTTCTCAGCTACAAATTTCTTCCTTCAAACCATGTCCTTACAGTCTAACACTCCCCATCCAAATATCTCCCATTCTTCCCATCCCACCTCACCTACGTCACTGCAGAGAAACCACAAATAAAGTCCTTGTGTCCACAGAGAATAGATCGGGGAGGGAATAACTACAAGGACTGTCATATAAAATAGTTGTAAGATGGAATCTGTGATTGCTATTATAAAAAGAAGTAACTCTTTTGGTAAACCATAGGCACAGAGTTGAAGTCACTTAAAGTTAAAGAAGGATCAAATACAAGCACTGCACATATAAACTTGAAAATTACTCATTAAGAAAGGGGGATCCTCCTAAAAATCCCTATATTAGACACAAACAATCTTTACTTCTTTATTCTCCAACCTACAGTAACCACACGCCATAGAAGAAGGGGGTCAAATATAATGAGAGAGAAGAGAGGGAGAGAGAAAGAGAGCGTGAGTGTTATATAAAGAATGGGAAAACAAGGAAGCAGAAGATCTCCAAAAACCCTAACCCTCCTGAAGCAGAGCAAGGAGCACAAAAAGAGAAGAGGCCAAGCAGCAGATAGCAGAAATCCATGAAAAGTTTATAGAAAGGGTGAAGAAAATAGATGAGCTCAAAGAACAAATGAACCAAATCTCACAGTAATTATATTCATCATGCCCACAGCAAATTTCAGGGAAATAGGTAAAAATCTGGACAAAGTAACCAAAACGGTTCACAATTTGAATGACAGACTCAAAAAGGACATGAAATCCTTGAAAAAATATCGGAAAAATACCTGAAATAACAAAAAGTGCATACAATTGACAAGTTATAGAAGTGATCAAAGTGAAAGCAAAGTGTCCGGTGTTGAGTACAAAATAGTGAATTGTGATAAATGTTCAAAGAAGTCAAAAATGAAACAAGAAAAAGAGAAGGTGTCTACTAGAAGATAGCAGAAAGACCAAACTAAGGCTAACTGGAGTTAAAGAAAAATGAGAAGATAACACAAACTGACTCACTAACATACTTACAGGAATAATAGAAAATATTTCCTTAATACAAAAAAAGATTTTAAAATACAAATAAGCAACACTTGAAGACTATCAAACAATTATGATGAAAAAAGAAACTCACCAGGGCACATTGTTTTTAAATCACCATTCAGCAAAGTATAAAATTTTAAAATTAGCCGTAGGATGAAAAACAAACAAACAAAAAAATTCTCATACACAGGTAAACCAGTTAGAATTATAGCAGACTTCTCAGCACAGACTTGAAAGCTAGAAGAGCTTGGAATGAAGTACTACAAAACTTAAGAGCAAATAACTCCCTGGCCAGATCAATTTACCTAGCAAAGTGGTCCTTCAAAATAAATGGAGAAATAAGATACTCTTCTCTCATCACTGGGACAAATACCCAACACTCAAAATGAAGGAAGGAAAAGTTAATTTAGCTCACAGTTACTGGATGTTTCAGTCCATATTCTGCTGGCTTCAAGGCAGACTGGAACATGGCAGAGGGCAGCAATTCATGGAAGTGGAACAACAGTGGCAACAGAGAGAGTCTATCTCTCTGTCTCTCTTATATTACACTCAAGCTCTTTGCCCCAAGTTGGGCATAGCACTCACACCCATAATCCCAGAAGTACCAAGACCTATAATCCGAGTGGATCACCCATAATCCCTGTAGATCATGAGTTGATCTTAAACTCTAGAAGTCACTGCCCCATGAGGGCATGAGGCTTTGGAAGGACAACTAGACACAAACTATAACATTTTACCCCTGAACTCCCGTTTCATGCACATTCCTTTGTGCAGAAGACGGTTTAGTCCATCTCTACAAGTTGCCAAAGTTCCAACAGTTTCAACATTGCTGAAAAGTCCAAGTCCCACGTCTCCTCCAAGATCCAAGACAAACTCTTTTTTTTTAGTCTTTTTGAGACAGGGTCTCACTATGCAGTTCAGACTGACCTTGAGCTCCCTTTTGTGTCCCAGGCTGGTCTTGAACTAACACTGAACCTCCTGCCTCACCCTCCCAAGCGCTGGGATTGCAGGCGTGTGCCACCACCTTCTGGCTCCAAAGCAAACTCTTAACTGTGAGCCCTATACAGAAGAAAAGTCAAACACCTCCAGTATTCAAAGGCATAAGATAAAACACTACCTTTCCAAAAGTTGGAAACAACAGGGGAATACAAAACACTGGCATCAACACAAGTCAAAAACCCAGCAGGGCAAACATTAAATCCCATAGTTCCAACTGGAACAGCCAAAGCAGTGTGAGCTCCAAAGGCCTTACATGGCTCTGCCCCAACAGCACTCTTGGTGGTAACCCTCATGGTGTCTCTCTGAGGCTGGCTTTCCTCTCACTTTGTAGTTTCCTTTGGATGATTCACATTTCTGGCTTTTCCAAACTTCTGGGGTTTCCACTGAATTGGCTTCTCACTCTCTGATTTACACTCTGCCCTCTTAGGGGAACACTGCCTTGCCTTCCTGGCCTTCTTCTGAAATCAAGATGGAAGCCTTCTTAGCCTCGGAACTGCTGTATTCTGAATGTGCCTAAAACCAATACCATATGGATAACGCCAAGGTCTGCTGCCAACTGGAGCAGTAGGCAGACTTCTTTCTCTCTTGGCTGTGGGGGATGAGTGCCTGGTTTGATGAACACTCTTATCCTGATTTCAAGGAACAAACTCTCCATGCCAGCACCGTTTTTGGAACCTACTTTGGCTACTGCTGTCAATCTGGAACATGGGGCTCAGCAGCTTTCTTCTCAAAGCAAAGTCCCTGACCTTTGCAGTTCTGAGATCCCAAATGGTGGAGACCTTCTGCCTTCAGTGATGCCCTCAGGTCATCCTTTTGATTCTCTGGTTCCTTCCCAGAAGTGGAGATCTTCTCAGCTCTATCTTCGCAATCCACAGTATTCCTAGTGGATCCTTTCTTGCTAAACGCTCAACATTTTAAGTCATCCTGTTCTTTGCTCTTGATTTTTAGCATAAATCTGGCTAAAAGTTCCCAGTAACAGCTATGTCACCACCCCAGTATTTGGCTGCTTTGAAATATCTTTTGAAAGATTAATTAATTCACCATGCTTAATCTCAGTCTCAGGCAAAGTCACTGGACGTGAGTAAAATTTAGACAAATTTAGGCCAAGTCATAACATAATACATCCAGAGTCCAACAATCAATGCAGTCCTTCTTCCCAGAAAAAAACTTCCTCAGCCTGGGCTTTACAATCAGGTTTTCTGTCAGTCTTCTCATCTGAGCTCTGATCAGAATCTCTCAAACAGAACAGCTAAAACTGTTCCAGCTCTTTGCAAGTAGATGTCCTCTACAAAACTTCCCTATCTCTTCCCATAGGTCATTCCCAAAAACTTGTAATCCAGATAGTCAGGTTTAGCCATAGCAATGATTCTACTTCTCTGGCACCAAATTCTGTCTCAGTTAATCTTTTCTCATCTCTGGGACAAATACCTGGCACCCAAAATGAAGGAAGGAAAGGCTTATTTAGCTCACAGTTACTGGAAGTTTCAGTCCATACTCAGTTGGCTCCAAAGCAGACTGGCACATGACAGAAAGCAGCAATTCATGGCGGTGGAACAGCAACAATGTCAACAGAGAAAGTCTGTCTCTCTGTGTCTTTTATATTACATTCAGGCTGTCTGCTCCAAGTTGGACATAGCACTCACACGCACAATCCCAGCAGTACTAAAACCTATAGTCCCAGTGGATCATCCATAATCTCAGTGGATCATGAGATAATCTCAAACTCTAGAAGTGCCTGCCCTGTGACTGCGTGAGGTTTTAGGAGGACAACTAGATGCAAACTATAAGACCACCTCAGAAAATCTGGAAGAAATACCTAAAAGTATTCTCACAGAGGCACAGGTTTGGGCACACCTAAAAATACAGAGGAAATTATTGAGGTCAGTGGGTAAACGGCTACAAAAAACATCAAGAAAAAGCAAGTATATAGCAATAGATAAAGAAGGAAAGGATGCTAAATCATAGACAACTCAGAAATATCTCTCAATATTCACAGCCTCAGTTTGCCAGTGAAAAGGCATAGACCACCAGACTGAACCAGAAAACAGAACTGAACAATTTGTTGCATGCAGGAAACTCACTTAATCTAGAAAAGATATCCACAGACTAAAATGTAAAGGGTGGAAACTAACACTTCATGCACCAGAACCCAAAAGCAAGCAGAAGTATCTATTCTAATATCGAATGTGATAAACTTCAACCTAATACTAACTAGAAGAGATGAAGTCACTGCCCCTCGTAAAGGGAACAATGCAACAAGAAGAGATAAGGTTGGTAAACATATGCATCAAATACTGGGGCATTTATCTCCATCCAACAAAAACTATGAAATTAAAGTTCGAATAAACACTAACAAAATCATAGTAGAAGGGGATTTGACCCTGGAAGATACAAAAAAAAAAAAAAAATGAATGTTTTGTTATACAGGTCTTGCTTTGACGTGCCCTTAACCACCCAGCAAGAAAAAAAACAAAAAAAGCTTAATTACAATGCATGAAACGCAGAGCTAGATTGGTGAGATAAGCTCTAGGAGGCTTAGATCAATAGCCTCCAACATTACAAGCTTCACTGGTGGCCCACTGCAATTGCAGAACATTAGACTGTGTATGCATCTGCTTCCTCTTAGTCCAAAGAGAAGAATTTTCTTTTCCTTTCTTCTTCTTTTTTTTTCTTCTTAGCAACATCAGTAGGGAGGTGGGTCATGCCCACACACTGTGCTCTGTATAACTATTGTGAGGACAATATGCAGTGTGTCAACTTTTCAAAAAAGAAAGGGGAAAAGAAAAAAAAAGTAATGTCTATTGAATGTGTTAATGTTTAAGTGTTTGATCAATCTTATATACCTATATCTATTAATCTAAACTGATCTGATGATGAAAATATGTAATATAACCATTGTTAAATTTAAACAATAAAAATATTAAATCATGAAAAAAAATCATAGCAGATTTTAACATCCCATTTCACAAAGAGACAGATCAACTCAACAATAAAGCAATTTCAGAGCTGAGCCACACCCTTGAATATGTGAACTTCATGGATATATACAGAGCAATCTATCCCTGAACCACACAGTGCTTATTCATTACATTCTTTTCAGCAGAAATTGGTATTTTTTCCAAAATAAATCACATACTAACCTACAAAGCTTGTGTAAATAAATATAAAAAACAGGAACTACCTCTTTCATACTATTAGACAATTGTGCAATTAAAATAAAAATTATTGACACAAGGAAATATGGAAAAGACAAAAGCTCTGAGGAAGACAGCAACTGTATTCCTAAACAGTCATTGGATGACAGAAGAAATCAAGGAAACTTTAAAACTTTCTGGAAAGTAATGACAGTACAACACATCAAACTTCAGAGACATTGTGAAAGCAGCCCTAAGAGGAAAGTTCACCATAATCAGCAACTCCTTTAGGAAAACAGTGCAAACTCAAATAGACAACGTTATGGAAATCTTAAGATACTTGAAAAACGACAAGCCAGTCCTAACCTGAAATTAAGGAGGGAAATTATAAAGATTAGAATGCAAATCAATGAAATTGAGGCTAAAAAAAAAAGAGAAAAATCAATAACTTAGAGAGATGGGTCTTTGAAAAAATAAATAAGATAAGCCTCTGGCCAGAGAAAGTGTGAAAATATTCACATGAATCCAGTTCAGATTGAAAAGTGAAATCATGACAAACACCATGGAGATCCAGAAGATAGTTACCACTCTGGGAAATTATGACAGTGCAGGGGATGCTGAAGACAGCTCAAGTCTGCGGGCACAGTGAAACCCTGTACCAAATGCATATAAAAAGAAAAATTATAGCTGAACAAAATAGCAAATTTTGCAAAAAGAACACATTCTAAAAAACATGCAAACTATCAAAACTAACTCAAGAAGACATGAATACCCTTAAAACCCAATAAGCAACAAAATTGGCATAATAATAAGGAATCTGCAACTAAATATGCCCAAGGCCTGATGAATTGTCTTCTGAATTCCACAAAACCTCTAAGGATGTTATATTGTCAAAGCTTCTCAAGAGCTTCAAAGACATTGAAAGAGATGGAGTACTCCCAATCTCATTTATGGTAGCCAGCATCATCTTGATCCCATAACTAGATGAAGACCCAACTAAAAATGAAAACTATGGACCAATCTTTTTAATGAACACAGTTGTAAAAGTGTTTAAGATATTAGCATGAAAAAGTCACATACCATGGTTAAGTAGGTTTCATCCAAAAGTGCAAGGATGATTCAATATACACAAGTGAACAAATGTTCTACCTTACATACAGTCATATCAATATGTGCATAAAAGGCTTACCACACAATCCAAAATCTCTACATGATAAAAACCCTGAAGAAAATAGCCGTGAGAGGATCATACCTTCATGTAATAAAAACTATATATGACAAACCAAGAGCCAGCATCACACCACATGAGAAAAATCTAAAAATCATGCCCCCTAAAACCAGGAACAAGACAAAAATTCTACTACCGCCTCCTCTATTCAATATAAAATTTGAAATATTAGCCAGAGCATCAGACAAGAGATGCATATAGAAATGGTACATGCAAAAGGGATACATAAGACAAGAAGATCTGAAAGTATCGTTATTTTCAGATTATGTGATATTTTACATAGAAGACTCAACTCCAAAAAAAAAGCTCTTAAAATTAATAGTTAATTTCAGCAGTGCAGTAGAACACAAGATCAACACACAAAATCATTATCATTTGTGTGCTTCAACAATCAAAAAAAGCTACATAGTAGCTTCAAGAAATATAAAATATCTAGGAATTAACTTAAAGAAATAGAAGACCTCTGACAAAACAAAACTATAGTACTCTTCAAAAAGAAGGGATTAAAGACAACATCAGAAAATAGAAAGATGTCTCTTGCTCCTGGATAGGCAGAATCAATATCGTCAAAATGGGCATACTTCCAAAAGCATTATAAAGGATCAATGAAGTCCCAATCAAAATACTAACAGAATGTTTTATAGATCTTAAAAACAAAAAATAAAATCTTAAAGTTCATATGGAATGAGAAAAGAAAAATCAATTTTGATCAATGGGAGCAAAGCCGGAGGCAAAACTGTACTTGACTTTAAGCTATAAGATTTCAAAAAGTATGGTAATAGGAAAAAAAAGAAAATGGTACATACATCAGTGGAGTAGAACGGAAGGTACAGAAATATCCCCCAATACATTCAGCTGTTTGATTTTTTTTTTTTGCGGGACCGCGGTTCAAACTCACAACCTTGCACTTGCCAGCCATTCACTTGTGCCACAGAGCTATCTCCCCAGGCCTAGCTCTTTTTGACAAAGGCATGAAAAGCATAAGTTAGAGGAAGAATAGCCTATCAATAAGTAGTGCTAGAAAAACCGGTTATCTCTATGCAGAAGGTTATCACTGGACCCTTTTAGTACTTGGTGGTCACCAAGTACTAAATTAAAATCAAAATGGATCAAAAACTTAAATATTAAAACAGAAAGGTTAAGCTTAATTCAAGATAAAACAGGTAAAATTCTTGAAGACATAGTATAGGAAAAGATTTTCTAAAGAGAATTTAATTTGCACAAGAAATAGTATTAAGAATCAATAAATGGGATTATATCAGACTAAAAAGCTGTTATACATCAAAAGAATCAATCAGTAGTGTGAAAAGACAAGCCAAAGAATATGAAACATTTTTTTCTAGTTATTCTTAGACAAAGTACTGATATCTAGAATATATGAAGAACTCAGAAATGTTAAATGACCCATAATAAAAGATCTAGCCAAGAAATGAGTGAAAGAAAAAACAAACAGCCACAGAGGAAGAATGAGAAAAAGGTCCACAAAAATATTTAAAATGTGCAAAATCTCTGGTCATTACAGAAATTAGCTCCCCAAAGAGCTTGAGGTATCATACCACAGTGGTACATGTTTATCATAATAGCTAATCCCTGGAAGCTGCCTATGTAGTCATCAACACATGACTGAATGAAGAAAATATTGTATCTGTATGTAATGAAATACTACTTTAAAGAATGACAGATTTGAGACATTTTTAGGAAAATAATATACCTGGAAAATATATTGTTAAGTGAAATAAACCTGACACACAAGTTTAAAAACCATATAATATCTCCCACTTTAGGGAGGCAAAGAACAAAGAGAATAATAAAAGGGGGATAGAAGGAGACAAAGAAAGGCTAACCTTGCAAAAAAGAAATGATCCAAGGGAAAAAGTCTGAGGGTTGTGAAAGAAGGGAAGGGGATATAAGTATAATGAGGGTACACTATGTATGAGAACATAACAGCCATGTAATGTAAACCCTAATTCACGATAATGTGAATTAAGATTAATAGTATCAGAAAATGCGAAAAATGAGGAATCAGTGGTGAAGAGGGAGAGGAAAAGAGAAAGAGATTAAAAAAACAAGCTGTGGTACATATATGTAATTGCTCACCAAGATGATTATAAACCGCATGAACTATAAACACATAATTATAAAATAAAAAAAGAAAGTTTTTACACTTCACATTCCCATGAAAAATGTATAGATAGCTGTTTATCAATAACAAATATAGACAATTATACAGATATGTATGTACATAACAACACAGTATATATAAAGGAACTCTTTATATTTATATTTGTTTCAAGACAATGAAATGCAACATAAGGATCTAATAAATATGAAATTATCCCTGAAGCACAATGTGGGAACTAGATGAGGACAAGTTAGAAACATTGCTCAAAAGTCCTCTTGTCAATTTTATTTTCATAGATAAGCTATGGACTGAAGTACTTATATAAAAATATAATACAAAAATGAAAATTTAAAGTGTATACATCCAACTTTCAAGAAGGCCACTGGAATAAAGAATTGGAGTTATAGTAGCTTTTATTTTACTTTTTGCATTAAAATGCAACTTGTGTCAGTTGGATAACAAGAATACTAGAAGACATGAGAGTGTGTTTAATACTGCATCATGGGTAGGAAAAACCATCAAGGTAGAATAAGTAGCAATAGGAATTTTTGTAGCACTGAGAATAATAATATGAATTAAAAACTGAATCTATTTGCATAGTAAATGCATTTGAATGACCATTAATTTGGATTCCAGTTTAATAAGAAATTAAACGTCATTAATTACAAATTTAATATTTCAGCATGGCACAAGCTTGCCAATCTCCTCAGAGTGCACAAAAGGGGAATGAATGGAAGAACTGTAGTCTTGTGCCTGGAGCCAGACCTATGGCCAGCCCCTGAGCAGCTTCCATTCTGCAGTGTCCTCTAGAAAGGAGCCCAGGTAGCCACAGAGTACCAAGCTGCCAGCTCTGCTGGTGCATCTGAAAGTGCTTAGCTGAGTGTGGTGCTGAATATCGCTCTGGTTTCCTTCATGAGTGAGCCATGTGAAAGCCCTCAGCTTAGCTTCAGTGGAGTCAGAGTCTGGATGACAAAAGCTGCCCTCAAGCCTCCATATAAAGTCTTTGCCCTGTACTCCTTCTCCTTACCCACCTGCAGCCTGTGGTGCTATTTTTACAGGGTTATTCAAGGAGGGAGTAAAGAGAAAATTTATAAAAATTTGAATTAAGTTATATTATGTACATGTACACACTCATAATGCAAGCATTATGTATGGTACACATGTACTAACAAATAGAAAAAAGGCAAAAAGGAGGAAAATCTAAGAATGTGTGTGTAAAGTACATAAACAGAGAAAAGTGGCTACATTCCATTGAAAAGTGAAAGCACATAAAATGAAAATATCCTTTTTTTCATCTTCTATTAACTTGCCAAAATGAGTAACACAAAGGGAAAGATGAGGGGAACTCAGTATATGTGCTCTAGGTCTTGTAGAAAACATGAGGTTGTTCATTTGGCCGCATATATTTAAATCTACAGAAAGAGCGATATTGTAGACCTCAAGGGCATGGATACTATTCAAAACAAATTGCCACATAGACAATACCATGCCAAAGCAGAAAGAGTCTACACTGTTACCCAGCATGCTGTTGGCAGTGTTGTCTACGAGCAAGTTAAGGGCAAGATACTCACCAAGAGGATTAATGTACATATTGAACAGAAGCACTCAAAGGGTCATGACAGCTTCCTGAAATGTGTCAAGGAAGATGATCAGAAAAAGAAGGAAGTCAAAGACAAAGGTACCTGAAGCGCCAGCCTGCCCAGCCCAGAGAATAGCAATGTGAGAACCAATGGGGAGGGGCCTGAATTGTTAGAACCTATTCCCTGTGAATTCAGGGCATAAGCTGACGGTGGAGCTCTGCCATTCAGCGTCTAATTGTTCTAGGCCCTACTCGAAAATAAGAAATCATCCTGTGTGGTAAGGATGGTTTTCTTTATTAAACATGTGTGTGGTGTCTTTACTTCAGAAAGAAATATTTGGAGCGGATTCTCATTCTACCTAGTTAATTCTGTCAGGTCTTTACTCTTCAGTGATTTTCTTGCTGAAAGATATTGCTGAGGCATCATGTGGGTGTATACCTAAATGGCCAAATATTTATGAAGTATTTATGTTGTTTTGACGATCCTATCAATCACTGTGGAGAAAGGATATATCAAAATAAATGGATGCCACCTCAGTTAAATAAATAGAAGTCCATTTCAGTTAAATAAATTGTTTAAAGCACCTAGAAAAAGATGAAAATGTCTCGCAGAGGTAGAGGAAGGGAAAAGAAAATTCACAAGCTCACTGGAAGCTTGGTGGCAGAATGTTATTGGTAAGATCTGTTTCCTCATTCACACACTGATTTCTTTATGGATCAAGCCTCTTCATATATGGAGAAAAAATTCCTGCCAAAAATTCTGCTTTATATCAGTACAGATACTATGGTATGTTCCTTATTTATAAACCAGAAGAAAAAAAAATACTGCTTCTAAGCTTTCTGTTTTAGTCAGCTTCAGGTCACTGTGAAAAATATCTTACATCCATCACCTTTAAAAAAGAACATGTTTCTCTGTGTTTATAGCTTCAGAGGGTTTGGTCTGTGGTTGCTCAGCTGCAAGGCAAAATGTCAGGACAGAAGGCCTGGAAGAGAAAAGCTTTTCAATGTATGGTAGCCTTAAAGCAGAGAGAGTGAGGCCGCCTGTGCTGCCGGCTTTCTCTCCTTCCACTTTTGCTCTCTCCAGTTTGCCCCACGGACCTCTGCTGATGGCATCAACACCTTCTCATCAGGTCTCCCCTGTCAGTTCACTGTCCCACATCTCAGCACACAGCCTCACAGATACCCTCAAAAGTGTTCATTACTAATTTCTTACACATTTCTCAATCCAGTCAAGGTGGCAATCAACATTAATCATCGCATTGTCTATCAATTATGACCAGCTATCACTCTCCACCAGCTTCCTTTTCAGTACTGTCTCTTCATCCTGAGAAGTAGTCACGATTCCCCAAATTCCAGTGGAGATAATGCATGAGAAATCATAGCTTGCGACTCACACTTTCATTGAGTAACTTGCTAGCTTCAGGTGGATAACTCACTTGCTGGAGCTTCCCTGTTTCTATCAGTGAGGCATCTTCATGCCTCAAAGGGCTATTTGGAGGACCTAAAGCAATAACGCAAGCTATCTGACTATGTTTGACATTCAGGATGAATCTCTTGCTCTCATTTCTAGCCTTGAAGTTCTTACATAATTTCTAGCTAGAACAGAAATCTTGGCATCTATTTTAAGAGGTATCTTCTACTTCAGGGAGGGATAGATGACAGGTCATTTCAAAGTAAGAAAAACTCTAGCTGCAGAGAAATACATTACTTTTTTGATGATTTCAGGTGTTCTAGAATCAAAATTTGTACTGATAGCTTGGCAGAGCCTCTGTGTTGTTAACCTTGGAAATGCTTAAACAGATCTTGGGTTATGCTCAAGAAGACCTAGGCATGGAGAAGAGAGTCCTGCCCATATGAAGAAAATATGTATTCCTTCAAGCACTAGAAGAAATGTGAAAAGGACCTATGTATCTATATATATTTGTGCACATATACTCATCTTTTAGTATAAGCCTCTGAGGGTCTGTCTCATGAAAATAAATTACTAATTTTCAATTCTATCATTTTACTTAAACTCAATTTTATGAAGCATATTGGATGCTAGTTTAGACAGCAGTATCAAGGTACTGTTCACAAGGAATTCTGTCAGTTTAATGAAATAAATAGTCAAGATGTGCTGAGTATATAGTTCATCTTGGACCTCAATTCAGAAGAGGGAACTAGGTGATTAAAATTGGGATTCATGGGGAAAGAAACAAGAAGCCAGCTATGCTGGATATTAGCAATCCTTTTTTATTTGATTTCATTCTTGAGGGAAACAAACAGAAAAACCTCATTAAGTCACTATGGGTCTCATCAAACTGGTTCACAATTCTAAGCAGCTCTGGCTCCCCAGCCAAGTAGATGCTCTACTGTTTTTTAATTAAAACAGCAAATAACTCAAAGTGGTCCAGATAGTGGTGATCTATGCTCTTCAAATTAGCAATGTTTTCCCTGTGGTCTTGAATGGTAATTTAGACAGTAAAAACAGAATACCAAGCAGTACCCTTCTTTGCACACAGAATATCCATCAGTTTACACATATGTTCACATAGGCATGCAAGCAAACTCATAGACACTCAGATATACACGCATCGAGATCGCTTCCCAACTCGGTGGGACAGCTGAGAGTTAAACATCACAATGTCAGAGGTAAGTAGAAGGATTCAAGAACATGAGCATCTAATGCCTTTGTGACAGTCAGGAAGCCTCAGAGAACAAGAATATTTTCCCTGCTGTCGGTGAAAATGGCAAAAACAATTTTCTACTTTGCTAGAAACCAAAAGTTAAGCCACAGCTTAATGCTGAATCAATCATCTGCCAACTCCACTTTCGGAGCCTTCTTGGCGGAAGACTTCACATTGTAAATCACACTAAACGCATCCTCAGCTGTGCCATGCTCTGATTTTTCCAGTTAAAGCTCTTCTTGCTTCATCACTGAATCTGTTTGGAACAAAACTCAGCTGAACTCTGGAAGGTCAGAGAGTAATGGACAGGACAACACACAGAGAAAGCACCATGAAGTCTTCTGAATTTTAGATGTGCTTTAGTTTCACTGATAATTACCCTGGGGAGAAAGAATCAAACAAATTTTTATTTCACTGCTGTCAAAAACTTCAAATAGGTCTTTGCTGCACAAAGCAGATGCCACATGCATATAGCTGGAACACAGTGTGTTTGTACTTGGAGCCAGCCTCAGGCCAGGAGTGCAACGGACTCAGACTAGAGCTAGTAGGCTGGAATGGAGCCTCTACTCACAGTGCCACATTTCTGTTTCCCTTTGCTGCTCTCTATGTGTCAGCATAGAACTTGCTACATAAAAAATAAGCTGAAAGTCCTTAAAACAATTCTCCCAGCCTTAACATATGTGCTATCTTCAGGGTACACACCATCTTTTTTAGGTGCTGAGTTAAAAGTAAGAAAAGTCTTAGATTTGGTCAACATTTCACACAAATGTCACTGCTATCCAAGATGCCCAAGATGTTCACTGATGGCTCTCCCAAAGGACCTGGATATTTCTCTCTCTCTCTCTCTCTCTCTCTCTCTCTCTCTCTCTCTCTCTCTCTCTCTCTCTCTCTCTCTCTTTCTCTCTCTCCTGTCGACCACTTTAAAGTACTGATTTTTTGGTCACAGAAGAAGATCTCAGACTTTTTTGGTAAGTATAAGTAATAAATATATTACATTAAGATCCCCCCAAAAAAGTGCAATGTGGAAATAAGAACTTGAGTTTTATAAAGCTTTTTCTTTAAAAAAGATGCTGTCTTTAAAGTCAAAAGAAGAGTTACAGTTCTAGCTGGAAGAAAAAAAAAGATCACTTAGTTACAACTACAGCTAAACGTTTCTGTATTCAATTTCCCTAAAGCAAATCTCAAATAACTCACCATTATCCACTTTAAACCACAACATGCTTAAAGCACAGAGACTACGTCTAAGTGTGGCAACAAAAGGGATAAATTTTTATAAATATTAGTAAATTGAGTTATTGTTGAATAATTGTGAGTTTAGAATAAAATGACTAAGTAGTTCTCTTGTATGTCTTCCTGTTTGTTGTGATGTTTCAATTAGTTCAAATTCAAATTTTCCAAGTATAGGATATTTTTAAATGATTGAGATTTATCTTTTCTCATGACCAATGCCCTTGTTAGATTAGCGTGTTGTGGTTGTCTACTGAATTATTTTTAAATATTATGTTTGTGAGCTATTTGCTGAAGCAGTTAACAGGCTGTTCACAATGCTACAGGAAAAACTTGCTTGCAAATATATACATGCTACATTTACAACATTAAGAAGTTTTGTTCTACTATACTTTCATAGAGTAGATTCTTTGTTTAAGCAGCCATGTAGCCTGATTTGTGAAAAGTAGGTGCAGTTACGTTTGTTATTAGATTTTCTAAAGACTTTTTTCTTCCTGGAACACTCATTAACTTCTGGGGGAAGAGTTGCATGATGATCTTTTTTGTACTTTCTACAACTTAACTATATATCCAAGGTCATAATCTAGAAATGTCAAGTGAATTTTCTGTTCTGGTGGTTATAGCTTGCTGACATAATAATTGTAACGATGCCTATTGAATGTTTGTTAGCTGTTAGTCCTGTGACTAAGTTTATTATAGACATTTTGTATTTATTATAGGCACCTTTTCCATTTAATTTTCACAGTGCAGCAAGGTAAGTACTATGATTAAGCTCATTTTTCAGATGAAGAAAATGAAGTTTGAAGAGGTTAAGTTCTGTCTTATGAAGTTACACAAGCACAGCACTTATGGGAACCTTCAGCGGACTTACGTGGATCCTTTATTCTACTCTAAAAAATAACTTCCTACAGAAAATAAATCTTTCTTTAGAAAAAGAGGGTATAAAGATCATACTTTGCAAGCAACAATTACCAAAATTAAACTCAAAGATTAAGCAAATTTTTCAAAAGAATATGTGATTACTAATTTTTCTTACATACTTTTTTAATCCATTCTTCAATATTAGAAAAATAGAAGGTTGAACTAAGGGATATAGCTCACTGGTAGGGTGCTTGCCTAGTATATTTAAGACCTTCAGTTAGTTTAAGCCCTTGAAAGAAAGAAAGAAAGAAAGAAAGAAAGAAAGAAAGAAAGAAAGAAGGAAAGAAGGAAGGAAGGAAGGAAGGAAGGAAGGAAGGAAGGAAGGAAGGAAGGAAGAAAGGAAGGAAGGAAGAGAAAGTATAAGCACTTAAAGTGTTGGGGGCACTACTGATTTTGAGAACCAGTCAATTTCCACCCAAATTAAATCTTAATCTTTAACATATTTTACATAAAGAAACTAATTTTGCCTATGAAGTTTCAAACTGTGTTCATAATTGCATGAATATTAATAAATAATTCCTTTGCTATTATACTGATACGCTGAAAGATGTTTGCATATATACATTGCGTATCAGTTTCATTTTCATGATATAACAAAATACTGAAAGAAGTTAACTAGATAAAGAAGTGGTTTGTATAGATTATGGTATTGGAGACTGAAAGTCTAGGATCAGGCAGTACAGTTGTCTCAGCTGCTAGTGAAGGCCTTATAGTACCATGGAGATAGATGTGCAGGAACAGGAAATCACATCACAAAATACAAGGCTCAAGAACAATTCATGGGTCAAGCTTACCCTTACAACAACCTCTCCTTAGAAGTTCTCAGGGGGCCCATAAAAGCTACCTTAATGGCAGCTTATACAGTGACCTAAGGCCATTATGACCCACTTCCTACAAGTTCTCCCACTTCACCCCACCAAATACCAAACTACCAACATTTGGAGCTCTGGAGGTACATTCAAACCATATTATATTATAGCACATTATTAACCAAACAACATAAAAATTATTTGATTATGTTTCAATTGATAGATACAAAGAGACATTTGTGACAAATATACAAAGTATAAACATGAAATCAAACACTATCAATACCACTATCAAAACTAAGAGTTATAGTATCTTCAGTACTGGGGCATCTAGCTACCTAGCTCCCTGTGATTTTACCCATTTTGATTGAAAGAAGGTAGCTATCATCACAAATTTAGCTGTAGCATTTCCTTGCTTTGGAAAAATATTTTATCACATGAGCAAATATCACTAAACAACATATTGCTTAGGTTTTCATCTGAACTTTCTGATAATGATATCAAATTATACATAGATTGTCTATATTGACTTGACTACCATTATGTGGTAAGCTCTTATTTATAGCTGCTTCATTTGTTTTCATGGTTATACAATATTGTTTCATGAATATCCCAATATCATTTTTAGCACTTAGATTATTTCTTATTTTGTGCTCTTATGGACAATGCTCTTAGGAAACTAAAAATAAATGTCTCCTTTTGAGATAATCACAAAATCTATATATGCCATTGTCCTAGAGCAAAATCATGAAGGTATTTCTGATAATCTAGATCAAAAACAAGCTTACCAATGTTGTTTCAATGTGACAAATGCTCACTAAATCAATTTATGCATTGAAAAACTGTCATTTACAATAGGATTGCAAATGACATTAAAAACATACCCTTGGCCTCTCCCCCAGGCATACTGAGCCAGCCATCAAGACTAGGCATGGTGGCCCATACCTGTAATTCCAGCATTGGGAAGGCTAAAAAGAGGAACATCACTACGGGTCCAAGCTATGTACTGAGACCCTGTATCAAATACATTTTTAAATAAATAAAGATAGATGATAGATAGATAGATAGATAGATAGATAGATAGATAGATAGACAGACAGACAAATGGACAGACAGACAGGCAGACAGATAACGTGAAACCAGTATGGAATCAAGCATATAATGAGTCTTGGAAGGGCATTTCCATTATAGTACAACTCAACTAAAAGTTACTGAGTTTGATTTTTATGTTGACAACTGTATGTAAATTTCCCAAAAATGCAATGATTGACTCCCATCAATGATTATGATTTATTGATTAATCTCAATAACTTAATGATTGGTTCTTCAGTTGGGTACATAATGGGGATAATTCACTTTCAGCTTTAAGAGTAAGCTCTGGATTCTAGGACCAATCAGTATTTCCTTTTGATCTGACTATTATGGTTTATATCTAGTTGTCCTCCCAAAGCCTCATGCAGTCATGGGGTGGGGACTTTTAGAGTTTGAGACTTGATTCATGATCCCTGGGTTTATGTGATTTAGTACTGATGGGATTATGGATCTTAGTATTTCTGGGATTATGGGTGTAGCCTAAGGCGGATAGGCTGAGGCAGAGAGCCTGAATGCAACGTAGAGAGAGACAGAGAGACAGACTCTGGCTGTTGCTCTCTGCTCCCCTGGTTGTTCTGTTGCCTCTGTTGCCATTGTTGCTGTTCTGCCGCCATGAATTGCTGCTCTCTGCCATGTGCCCCTCAGTCTTGGATCCAGCTGAGTATGGACTGAAACCTCCAGTAACTGTGAGGTAAGTAAACTTTTCCTTCCCTCATTTTGGGTGTTGGATATTTGTCCCAGCAATGAGAGAAGAGTAACTAAGCTAATTATAGAGTAAGAATAATAATAATTTTTTTCATTTCTTTCAACCACAGGGACCACAGTTCAATCCCCAGTACCACATGCTGTGCCAGCCCCACCCCCAGGGCACCAGGGCAGTCTGAACCAGCCATAATATGTGTGTGTATATAATATGTATTATACACACACATACATATGGATATATATTACCAATTGTTATCTAGTCCATTAACCCTGACCAGATCACATTACCAGTGGCCAACCCAGAGCCAGTAACTGAGGCTGCAAATACAAGGGCCTGATTTGCCAGGCCTTCCTCACCTGTCACTCTGGTTAGAAACTCAGTCAACTTTATCCAAAATATTGAGCTGGGACTGAAGAAGAAGGCAACTCATTGGAAAATAAAGGAGCACAGGTCACTAAAATGTGTTCGAAGTTTTCCATATGGTTTGCAAATGTTTTGGAAAGTACTGGAACTTTGATTCAATTATTTGTTGGTTGGGTGGTTGGTTTCTACAGAACTTCACTTAGGACTCTACATTTCATTCCTAGAAAACTTTCACTTTCTCGTTTGATTTCCACAGAGTGATTTCACATTCCAGAGTTAAGCAGGAAAGGCAAATTGGTTTGTTTTGTGCTCTAAGAGTCATGCTTCTCATGGTCATCATAGCTAAGTGCCTGCTACAACTCTCACTCCAGGGGAGCCTGAAGAGCACTCTGTGACTACAGACCAGAAGCCACCATTCCTGCGTGCTCCCTCTAGTAAGTGTTAAAGGAATAATTATCTCCTTCAATAGATTGAAACTGTCTCAAAGCAAATTTTTGAGCATTTTGCATTAAAATTTGTCTTACCTTAGCTTATAACTATCTCAGTATTGTCTTCACTTTCCTCGTCATCCTCACACAACTCTATTGACCACAGCACGCCAGAGGAGAAGCCTTTCTTTGTCACACTGACAGTTTAAAATGTGGCCAGAATGACCACCCATAATAGCCATCCTCACACAGTGATACTTCCACTGGCTCACTCTTGTGAAATACATATTAAACACATGCTCACTAGTTCCAGGAACCAATGCGAATGACAGTATTTTCAAATAGCCAGTATCAAGTAAAAACATGCCTGCAGCATGGTAAACAAACTGTGAAGTCCTACTGAGTGGGAAGGTGATTGCTAAGGGGGCAGGGTTAGTAGGGAAACAGGAAGGAATTCCATCTTCTCTAGTGCGTTTGATTACCACTTCCTGAGGCCTGCTTTTCCCTGCAGGTTAAAAAATATAAATAAGTCCCTGTGCTTTTGCTATTATGTCCAATACCCAGCAAAAGTAGGAAAAGAAATTTCACCCTAAGGAAGACAGACATGAATGTTCATCCTATGGGTAGCTGTATAGTTCTGTGAGATACTCAAGAATAAAGGGTATGAATGCTGCTATGTGTCTTAATGCAAAGTATTACAGGTCCAGGATACAAACCCTAAACTTCACAACAGAAGCATATAAAACATAACCCTTTTATCTCTTAGTGCTAAATACAGTTTCATGTATTTAGCACAGGGTCTCACTATGCAGCTCAGACTCATAGTGAACCTCATGTACCAGCCTCCCCAGCATTGGGATTGCAGGTGTAAGCCAACACATCTGAGCGCAGTGGCCAGCTCAGCACACCGAGGATGGGGCCAGGGCAACATGTGGTGCCAGTGATTGAACCTAGGTATTTGTTCTTGCCTATGCAGGCACTTACTCTGCTGAGCTATCTTGCCGGTCCAGCAGTTTCAAATAGTACATTCTAGGAAAATGTTAATGTCTACATCTCAAAAAAGCACAACAGGCTTATGTATAATATTTGAGTTGGTGTAAAGTGCCAAAAGGGGAGTTTACTATTTTGACAGTGAAGGAGGAAGATATTCCCAGCAGAAAGCATTATGTGCAGACAAACAAAAATATATGACCCATTCAAAAAACAGCAACTTCAGCAGCAGGAAGGGAAGGAAGCGGGACATGGAGCTTAAAAGGCAGCTCAGGACTGTTTGGTACAAATTTTAACATCACATATTAGAACTTTTACACATAGAAAAATAATAAGAAAAACTGCGTAGCAATTGTCATACCCATTTAATGTTTCTGACAACTTTCTAAATAAGTCCTAAATATATGGATTATTACAATCATATTGCATAATACAGGAAGACAGTAAAAACTGACATAATTCCCCCAAAATGAATTGCTTTTTGTAGTTTCTTGCTTTCTTTATGAAAAAGATATTTTGGACATTGCAAATATTTAAGTAAAATAAAATTCAATATGCATGTTTTTTTGCTCCTCACTGGTCTTCTGGTCATGCTCGTGGGATCCTCTCACTGAAGGTCCAGGCCTCACTCTGTGTAAGCTATTGTATTCCCAGCCCAGCTTCCCATCAATGTCATCAAACCCCTTGGATGCCAACATACTATCTGAAAAATCCAGGATTTGCTTATTTTTCTTCAATGCCTTTTTAAAAAGCAAGATTGAGACTGTTCTCATAAATTGCCTAACTAGTCATATTTAGGCTGGGGGGGGGCTGGATTTTTTCTGGAGGGCAGGACTGGGCATTGAACTCACCACCTCATATTTTCCAGGCAGGCACTATGCTGCTAAGCTGTATCTCCTGCCCCCGCTAGTCACATTTAGACTCAGAGTTTGAAGAATTTTCACATTACTCTTCGAATTTAGTACGTTATCTTAAGACTGACATTGGTTTTGTTTCTAAAAGTCAATTTTAACAAAATCTGGGTGATAAAGTGCCCATAACCAAATTCTGTTATTCTTATTTTAAAGTTTTGAACTGTATTCTTTTTTTTTTTTTTTTTTTTTTTTTTTTTTTTTTTTTTTTTTTTTTTTTTTTTTTTTTTTTTTTTTTAAGTATGGAGTGTACAGGGTCTACAGGGTCTCACTATGTAGATCAGACTCATAGTGATCTTCCTGTTTATAGCCTCCCAAGAGCTGAGATTGCAAGCATGTGCCACCATGGCCAGTCTTAATTACCAACTCAGCATGCCCCAGGGGCAGAGCTGGCATAGCCAGTCAAGGATCAAACTCCTGGCCACTATGTCTGCCTAAGCAAGCACTTCAATCTGCTCGGCTATCTGGCCAGCCCTGAACTATATTCTTAATTACCATAAATATATAGAAAGAGTCAAGGCTTGCTTGAGGTTTAGGTGACATTTTCCTAGAGGTTTAGTACTAACCTTCAAGAACATTGAAAGTGATGAGAATAGAGACTCTTAAGCATTCAGATGGGAGAGTAGAAAAGGCTCTTCTGATGAAGTCACCTTCTTCACTTCAATTTATTTGAAAGGTACATTAAGAAACATGGTTAATTTATGTTATTCATGTACCCAAATATGCACTATGTGCTGATTTTGCAGCAGGAACACAGGACCTCACTTTGTCCCATCGAGTAGTAATAAATATCTAAACGTGCTGAACAATGTTTCTAAAGGGATGCAAGAGTCCCTAGTGCAGGTAGCCAAGTAGCTCTGCCTTGCCACACCAGATAGGACAGATCCACAGCTGGCTTTGGCTTTTGTATGCTACTTATAATCATGCGTGTGACTTCATTTGCATTTCTAATGCCAAGTCACAGAAGCAGATTGAACCTTCACATATTTTATGAAGTGTCTGAGTATATTCTATTAACACTTTGCAATGTTGACCCGCACACCAGCATAAGAACATGTACCTTGTTCAACAGCCAGGCGTCCAGTTTGCTGATATAATGTATGACTTTTCTAAAAACAAAACTGCATCCTCTTAGTGATATTGTCAGCAAATTGCCAACACAAGACCCAGACGACTGAGAGTTTTCAGAAAGAGGATCCATCAGGAGCAGAAAAAGACAGCTAATGTCAGGGGTACCATTTCCTTCTGGTTAGGTCGGAGCCTGTGTTGGCCTTCACTGTATCTTTTCTTTAATTTAATGATTAATCTTTGGGGGGATAAATATTCATAAGAAAATATTGCAATCTTAGTTAATCTTATATAGTTTCTTTGTTTTTTTTTGCTTTTGTAAGAGTTGCATTCAATATTTGAAGGCACAAAAGTGATTGAATTAGAATACCTTCTGAAATTTCTCTGTATAAAGTCGTTAGGATAGACAGTGCAGCTCTATTAAATGATGCTAATGTTGATATCTTCCTGCACAGCCTCTCACATTGATATTCTATTAAAGGACTAATGTGGACTGTCTAAACCTTGTCACTCGTTATGGCGATTAAAAGCCCCCACTTTTAGATTGCTAAGTTAGAATCTTTCCCTTCCTCTTTGCTCTTTCTTTCCCTGGATTTGTAATCCAAGAATTAGAGAAGCAAAATCATCACCAATATGGAGGTAGTCATGTACCTTATTTTTTCTCTTCTCTGACTGTGAAAAATAAGTGTGAGCAGCACACAGGACTCTGTAATGAATCCTGGTGCAGCTGCTGTGAGTCTTTCCTATAAGGATTCCTATTAGCCTTCCTTTTAAATGTGTTGGGGGTAATACGTCATCCTTGACATTCACATTGATATAACAAAATGTCTAAGTTACAAAATTAGCCTCAAGATTATCAAATAATTAATAACAAATTACATGTGGCACAAATGATGTCAGGCTTTTGTATTAAGTACAACTCTGATCCCCAGAAGTCACTGTCTGCAATTCTTTTGTGAACAAATAATGTCTGCCAATGACTTACAGTTGGGTTTAGGCAAGAATAATTCTTAATGATTCCAGTCCTAAAAATTGAATAGGCTGGTAACACTTGCAGCCAAATGCCACTGTTTAGACACCATAGAATTAAGAAATTTCCATACAGTCTCATTCAAAATGTTTTAAACTTTAAAGGAATCAGATTTTAAAATGAGAATAGGGCCAGCAAGATAGCTCAGTGGTCTAAAGTGTCTGCTTAGGCAAGCTTAAGCAAAACAAAGGGACTGCTATTGGATCCCCAGCACCATGTGCCACCCCAGCCCTGCCCCCAGGGTGGGCTGAGCCAGCCATGAAACAATAATAATAAAATAAATAAAGTGAGAATATATCTATTCCCTTCTTGACAAGCAGTTACTTCTGAAGTCACCAATGAGTTAATTATTTTAATACTTTGGGATGATGTCAATCTGTTGACTGAAAAGTGAAAAAATGTTATATGACATGAGTGAAATAGGAAACACTGAATTATTGTGTTGTCAAAATCTCAAAGAAATAGTGAAAATATTGCCTGGCCAAATTCCTTCCTGCTATAGTGGAAATTGCCAGATAAGTGAGGGAGAAGTCGAATATGATCCATGTGGATTCGATTAGGAGACCTCAGTATGAACTCAGGTTCATCTTAGTATAGCAAGGACTACGTGTGCAACTAGTTACAGATGTGTTACTATACAAGGCTATTACCCATACGTGTATTTCATTGCTTTGTCAGCTGAGAAGACACAGAAACAAAGACACACAGTGACAACCAACACATCTTGATTTTGAAATCTATTCTCGAATTTGTAAAACGTCTCAGGGATCCTTGGGGAAATGGTTACTCCTAGGACTGAGGCTGCATACATGCAGTCTGAGGATGGCACATCTTATAGTGCCAAAATAGGAAAGCGCTCAAAAACAAAACGATCTACAAATTTATAGTGACTGCTCATAGGAACAGAGCCAACTGAAGAAGTTCCAGTGGCCAAATCTGTCAATATTCAAGCAATGAATGAGTATTTGATTATAACTCAAAATATAATATAAACATTCATGAGTCTATATTGATATAAATACATGAACAAATAAAGGATGATAGATAAATGTCTTATGAAAAATAATTTTGAATAATTCAGGTAGACTCAAGGAAGTACACTATAATACCTTAACCCTTAACAGTGGACTGGGCAAAGTGATCCTTTAAGTAGATCCACTGGAAACGGTGTGAAGAGAAACCTGGTGAATACCACCACAGCTAAGTGCTCAAGGTTAAAGCCCAGACTGATAAGCTATGGGGGCGGTATAAACCCTTGATACAACGTAATGTGGATGACACCACTGTTGTCTTCCAAATCCACTGCCCCGGTCTAATCATGAGAAAAACATCACACACATCACAATCAAGGGACAGTCTACAAATTGCCTGGTCATTACTCCTCAAAACCATGAAGAACATCAAAACTAAGTTTGAGAAAATATCATAAGCAAGAGAAGCCTAAGGAGCCATGACTAATATTTTATCATCTCTTGAATGACATCCTGGAACAGAAGGTAAAAAATAAGTAAATCAAAAGAAAATGTATGTTAATATCGGTTTATCTGTAACAAATTCACCATCCAATTAGAAAATAATAATAATTGGGGAAAATATATACGGGTCCTACAGGAACTATTTATGCCACCTTCACATTTTCTCTGCAAAGATATACTTTTACTCTAAAGTAAAAAGAGGTAACTAAAACTTTTCTTAAGTACTCAGTTTTCACATTTAATTATCTACCCAGACTTTAATTGGGTATCAATATTTTAAGACATCGAATTTAAATTATTAGTCTCTGACACATTATAGATTCTTCTAAGTTCTTTAACCTAAGACAAATTCTACACTAAGAATAGTCCTTTTAATTGTTAGATAAATATTTTTGAAGTTGCTCATGTGTTGGCTCAGCTATTGTACAGTTTCTGAGAAAAGATTATCATGGCTTGGCTTTTATCAAAACTCTGTTAGGACTGTCTAAAACCACTCTAAACTCTGGTCGGTCTCACTCAGCGTGATAATGAGTGTAGAAGGTGGCACTGCAAGTCTAACTCTGCCCATTATGTCCCTGTCTCTCCATTTACGCTCGTCTAAAAGCGTTATTTGAGCTGGAAGATCATTCTGTAACCTTCAGATTACTGCTGGGTGGCTTCAGCAGAAAAGGAATTACCAATGCATTAAATTTGAATTAGCTCTGAGAAATCATGCAGATGCATGCACAGAGCATTACAGCAGTACTGTCTCCCAGGCACGGCAGAATTGCTTTTATGCAGTTTTAAGGAATCACTTGAGAAACCTTTAAATTGCACACATGATGAAGCTGAGCCAGCATCTTCTGTTAAAAATAAATTAAAAAAAAAAAATTAAAAAAAAAAAAAAAAAAAACCACACGTGGCCTCAGCGTAGCCTACGCTGTCTCTGGGAGAGGCGTGCTCACATGGGGAGGCTGCCGAGTGGCCTGCTGGGGTCTTGGCGGTGCCACATTAGAGCTCACTGGCAGAGCGACTTCAGAGTATCACTGAGACTAATGATTATGAATTATGCAGAGGGTCACATCCTCTTAGTTACAACTCATTTACACCATTTCCCTCTAGACTTCTAAGCCTGGTTCAATTTTTTCTCCACCTCCTAAGAAATAACTCATTCAATAGACGCTCAGAGTTAAATTTATTGGCATTCTGTTTTTTTTCCATAATGCCAAGCTTGGAAAACAACCAAATGGTTCAGGGGTGGGGAAGAAAAAAAGAAAAGAATACTTCTCTCAAAATTGAAGCAGGAACAATTGAGGCTTATCTTTTGTCTTCTTTATCAGGTTGCTCCTCTTTTTAAACTTCAGACAGTTCTACTCTCTGTTTTCTACCTGTAATTAAATGAAAAAGATGGCATAGCAGGGAAAAGAATGTGCTAAGGCTCAAATTCACACATCTTCATCTGTAAGACAGTTTCAGAGGATAGTTTAGAATGGAAATAACAGTATTATCAGAGAAGTCTTCCTGGTAATAAAAATCTGTCAAGTTTCACTGTGGTTTTCTAAACCTAAGGCCTGCAGACTACACCTGAGATGAAGGAGGCCATCGAAAGGCCATTTAACAAAGCATGGGAATGGAGATATCACTCATTGAGATGACACAGCTGTGGGATCACTGACATCCATGGAAATAATGCAAGGTCCTGCTTTCCCATTGCTTGCTGACCTCAGCCTCAGTGGGAAAAAATAAGGAGCCATGTCTCCCCCAAAACAGACCATCTTCATAGTCATAGACTGTTTCCCACAATAAATGAAGCCTGGATTAAGGGCAAAGGTGTTCTCCAAACTGACCTGGTAGATTTCATCCTCAGAAGAGCTGAGGAGCTCAGAACATTACAAGGCTCCAAACCGACTGCAAAGCCGCAAGGCCTCATTAGCATTGATACGATCTTGGTCATCCAGCCATGCTTAGCATAGCCAACACGGACCCAGGCCCAGAGAACCACTCTGCCAGCTAGAGCACTGCAAACAGTGAACCCTGCTGCTAGAAGGGCAGGAAAGCACTACAGACTTGCTACTTATACTTTCAACAAGAAGCTGATTTTCACGGTGGTGTGGGGATGGCTTCATGCAGCAGCATTTTGCTTTTTCTGAGAGACCTGTGTGTCTCAGGCCATTCCTCAGAATCTGAAATGTCACCCTCGTAGTGGAGCAAGAAGTTACCTGTCACGCCGTACCAGCTATAACACATTTTCATGATCATTGCTTGTTCTAAAATGAGCCCAGGAGAGCTTGCAAAGGGCAACTGGGACCAACATAGCAGAGTTAAGTGACATTTAAAGGCTTTCTATGGTGGAATGACTCAGGGATCACAGCAAGAGGCTCATCTTCATGGCCATGCTCTTCTGCTCAAGCCTCCTCAACCCTCCCAGGAAAGGGTCACATGCTAGGTTGCCCCACTGAACAGCGCTGCACCCTCCTATGTCTCCCTGTCCTCTGCCCTGGGCTCTCCCCTGCAGCCCCTGCCATTCCCTACATGACCTGAGCTTGTTCCATCCCGTACCTCCCTTCGCAACGCTCATCCCTTCATCGTCCACTCATAGGCTTCTTCTCCTACTTCTGCAGGTCTCAGCTTACATGTTACCATACTGTCAGTTGGATTCCCCCCTACAGGGGGGGATGAGACCTGCCTGTGTGCATTGCTTTATTTTCTAACTAGCGCTAATATCTGTGGAAGACATGGTACCATACTCACCTCTTTGTTCATTCTCAGCTCCCCAATAAATTCAACTACATGAAGGCTTTATTTTCATTACATCTTTATTCCTAGAAACCAGACAATACCTGCTGCATAGTGGGTGCTCAGTAGTAGTTGAGGAATTAATACAGTGAACTTTAGTGTGTCTTTGCTCTCTGTCCCTTCTCAGCCTACTGGCCCTGACCTCCACAGCCTTCCTCTCCCCACACACAGGCATTCTTCCCATGCCCAAGCTCAGATAGCCTTTCTGAGAGCTCTTTCCCGGAAAACAGCTATGTTACCAGATACAAAACATAAGTGCTCTACTCTGTGGGTTTTGCTTTCTGGAAGACTCACCCTCCAGAAGGCTTAATGGGAAGGGAGAGTAGGAGGAAACAGCCTTTGTGGACCTTCTTCCCAAACTGAGAAGGGCCTGCTTCCCTCCTGTGGTCCTGAGGCCAAGGATATACAGTCCTCAGGAGATGTGGGGCACCTGGACGGGTAGAAGATCTGGTGTCTGAGGGGATATAGCAGTTGAGCTGTAGGATTATCTGGAGGCTTTGTTCTATGTGATGTTCAAGGGTCATTTATTCCTGTGAGCAGGCCTCCAAAGTGGTACAGGATGAAGTTCCTGTCATTAGATGTAGAAAGACTGATAAAATTTGGGCTCATTTAAAGTCAATTAAGAAATGTGCTCTAGGGGGCTGGGGAGATAGCTCCGAGGCACAAGTGCCTGCTGGGCAAGTGCAAGGTCGTGAGTTCGAACCCTAGTCCCACAAAAAAAAAAAAAAAAAAAAAAAAAAAAAAAAAAAAAAAAAAAAAAAAAAAAAAAAAAGAAATGTGCTCTTACTTCGTACTAAAGTAGCCAATCATTTGGTTTAATGCACTGGTATCACCCCCATGACATTTTCAAATTTCGCTATAAAGTAGTGTTTTGTGCATCAGATTTGACTGAACCCTTGATCAGCAGTGACAGCCAGGCCAACCCCAGGCCCATAAGCAGGGCAGGCAGCATGAACCCAGAGGCATGGCCATGCCAAGAGAGCAAGGAACCAGCCACAGACGTGGCCAACAACAGGAGACACAATCATAGTGGAAGTGTCCACCAAGCCTTGGGAGACAGGGGCTCCCCCTAAGGAGATCTGTGATAGTTGTCTTTTCATCTCACAAATATCACATCTCTGACTTAAACACCAGCGCAAGAGGTTCTGGTACTGAGGCAGTAATCTCTGTCTGTAAACTATTACAAACCAGGAGAGAACATGTGGTCAGCTCAGGCAGTTGTTACGGGTTTTTTTTGTTGTTTGTTTGTTTTTTTAAAGCTCAAAATCACCAGTTTTGAAAACTGTTACACTACAAAGAAAATGTCCCCAGGATTAAAACTAGAACTTAAATGTAGGGGTCGTCATATTGGAGAGAATAGTATTCTACTTTACAAAGCTTAACGTGAATCAATTATTAGTGAAGCAGACCATTTTAAAATTAATTTTTTTCTTACAATTGACAAGCTGATGATAGAACACATAACCAGACTTTTTAAATTAAATACAAACCATGACACCACTTTCAGTTGGTTATATGACTAACAAAGCATACAGGAAATATCACAAAGAATATTAAAGTATCATTGTGTAAAATTACACTTGCTCAACTCCAGCAATTCAAAGCTGGTTTATAAGAGTTAAATCTTTCACAAAAATCTTTATATAAGACTCATTGTTTTAGGTATACTAAAATGTATATTTTAAAAATAATTTACCAGAAATGTATTCCAATGTCATCATAGCCCACAGAATACCCTAAACACATTAGCAATTGTATTACCCAAAAGATATTTCTCAAAAATTAAAAATTATTTGCAGTCTTGCATTTTTTGAAGACCAACTGACATTACTTTGCATTATATCCACTGAAAATACAGTGTCTAAGCAGTATAAATTTGGGGATCTGAGGAATGAATCTGCAGAAATGTAAACCTGAAAACTTTTATGATCAAAAGGCCATATTAATCATCTTAATTTATTTTGTTATATAAAATTTGATCCCAAAGTGGTTTTTTTCCCCTTTGTTTGTACTTTTAAGCTTATTTTGTCAGACATGTATCACTCTTACTACACTGTGTTTTGTAAACAATAATTTACTTCATAGGACCCAACGTTTTTATTTTGTCCTGGGCCCCACAAGTTATGCTGCTCAGTGCTTAGCAAGATCTAGGGACACTTTGATTGCCACAGCTGATGGGCAGTTGTTACTGATGTTTAATGGAAAGAGGCCAAAGATACTGCTACACTTGGCACAGTGCGCAGGACAACGCCCACTATGAAGTGTCACCCGCCCAATGTGTCCAGGCTGAAAAATGCTGTCTCAGACTAACTTAACTCATAAAACTGGAGCAGACTAATTTAATTCATGGAACTGATTTAGAGTCTCACTGCTGATAGACATCAAATTGTCTGACCTTCATGATAGGACAGGAAGGGGATGCGATTGCAGTTCATTAAATCTGACTTGCATTAACTTGAAGAAAATAAGAAACAGCAACATTTTGTGAATACTGAAAATGCAGCTATGTGTTCATCTGTACGATAAGTGCAGCATTCACCCAGGATTGCTGACACTGTACGCTTCACAGGTTTTTATGATGCATAAAAGTGAGATTGGTGCTTTCAGGACAAGGAATGAACAGCTACAACCTACAAGAGGGTCTTGTAAGGGATAAAGAAATGCCACGAGTTCGTGATGAACTGAGTTTGGAAGAGTAATATCAGTACTTTTGAATTATTAGATGGGTAAACACAGAATGGTGATCAAAAGTACACAAAGAAGAAGAAATACAATATTGTAGGCATTTGCTACTAAGATTAATCTCAGTCATAATGCCAACCCCAATTACTCCACACTGAGAGTACCTGTGTTAATAAATCTTAATAATCTTTCTTCTCTGGGTTTCTACAAACATGGGATTTTTTTTAGAAATAATGTGCTAGTATCCAGAAGTTGGTCTTGCCAAGGTCTGGAATAAAGGAACAGCCCTTGTTGTCCGACTTCTGGTTGTGTCTCAAGAACAGGCTATATACTAGACTAGGCTATAAAAATGCCTGTCCTTCTCTCAACAAAAATAATGTTGGGCCAAAACCCAAAGCTATTTCTAAGGCATGAAACTACAATCCAAAGAAAGTACGCAAGTGAATGCTGAGAGTAGCTGGCTTATGAAAGGCTGTACAAAGGTATCAGGCACAGGAGGGTGAGAAAACTCCACAGCGCTGAAAAATGCAGCTTTCAAGGGTGCTCACATTGTAAAAGTATCCAGACTTTCCTTACTGGGATTGCTTATCGAGAATTTTAGCTGACTGAGGTCTACTTTATATGGCTAACTAAATTCTTAAATGGCCCTCAGAAAATGCATCGGCATTTATGCTGAGGTTTAAAACCTCACAAAGGATACTGGTTAAGCATAGCCAAACTCAAAGCATAAATATAACCCCTGTGAGAGTCATATTGGCACACACCGTTCCCAGCAGCGTCTTACCTCCAATCCACGACAGCTGCTCCTATCAACAGGACTGAAAGCAAAATGATTACACTTTCCTGGCTAAAAGGACTTGGGACATGATTGGTCCACTTCAGGGCACAGCTAAGGCCACCTAGACAAAGAGGAAAGGCTTCATCACAGAATTGCATACTGTGTAAGGTATAGGAGATGCCCTTCAGCAGCTGTCAGAAAGCTATGGGCCAAAGTGAGAATTCTAACCACGCAGAAGGGCAGCCTACAAGTCCACATCCAACATGGTAGCTGGACTCCCCATGGGAAACAGCTTGGGAGGCCTGGCTCAGTGAAGAGGGTGGCCCTGCCCTGCCTTCAAGGGCCTTACTGCAGTGGTGCCTCCAGCACTCAGAAACATTCCTCTCTTGGGCTTTACTTAAGCAGATGGGCATTTCATTGTACACTGCACCCAAGAGGAAGCTGTGCTTGGACATAAAAGGAACACAACCTCACCAGGTGTGGGAGGTACGAGTGGTCTTAGCAAACTGTAGAACAATCAGCAAGTAAGAGGTGTATTTTCTTTCTGACCTTGGAATTTGAAAAGGAATATTTTTTAATATCTAAATATATATTTTAAAATACTAGATACATGATGTGGAAGAACAATTTGACAAGCCATTAGACTGAGCCAGCTCTTTTGTATTTTTGTCTCCCTGACCCCAAAGATTGTATGAAAATTTCAGTCTTCTTCAATTTTTAATACATACTGATTCTGGTAGAATGAGCAACGTTCAATCCCTCACTGTTCCTCAGTGCCTTCCTCACTTTGCAACGTCCATATCCAGAGTCCAGGAATATTTGGTATATCTAGAAGCCCCAACACCCAACATCTCATCTCTTCAAATATCTCATTTGTCATTTTCTTATGAGGTTCTTCAGCTCAGAATCACATCCATGGATCAAGTCTATTGGCATCCGATGTCCACAAGCAAAGGCAGCAGCACCAGATGCCCCTCCGCAGCCAGAGTGGGGTTGCAAATGAAGGTCCTCTTTCCTCATTCTCCCTCTTTTCGTTCTCTAGGCTGCAGGCTGATTGGAAGACGCTACCACAATCAGGATGAGTAGTTTTCTGCCCCACATGCCAGAAAAGGTTTCATCTCTGGAAACATTTCATAGACACATCTAGACATGTGCTTTATAACTTGCTCAGCATTTCTTAATCCAGCCAAGTTGACAATCACAATTCATGCTTACATCACCTTTATAGTAAAGCATTCTGTGCATCCAGTTTAGCATTAAGCATGGTCTGTGCAAAGAATAACCAACAGAATTGCTGCCATTGGTAGTGTTGGACGGTGATGCGCCTGAAGTGATGTCAAAGTGCATCATTGGAAGAACTACCTTTTCACTAAGACTCTAAGAAAGGCCATAGCACACATAAAGTAAGGGAAGCAAGAATTTTTTTAAGGTTTGTAGGCTTGAGATAAGAATCAACAGAAGAAAAACATATCAATCTATGTAGGGTAAGTTTTATCTGACCCTAGAAACTGCATAAGAAAATAAAGACCTAAAGTCAGTTACATGGATAATTTAAGGGCCTGCCAAATAGTTCAGTGGATTAAAGCACCTGAAAGCAGGCACAGGGGCCAGGGGTTCCATCTCTTGGGTGCCATGCCGGCCCGGCGCCAGGGGCGCACTGAGACTGGGCATGGTGGTGCACGCCTGTAATCCCAGCTCTTGGGAGGCTGTCAACAGGTAGATCATTACGAGTCTGATCTAGTAGTGAGACCCTGAACACCCTGTAGAGCCTCCCCTAAAATACAAAACACACACACACACACACACACACACACACACACACACACACACGACAAGACAAGACAAGGCGAAGAATTTAAGCCAGATAATTTGGTGAAGTGACTATTGGAATTGCTGTTATATGTAAACACTTGGATGTGGCAAATTGTTGAGCACCCACACTGAGCACTGCTTGGCAAACGGTTTCTTCATTCAAAGCTCCTTCAAAGTGGTTGTGCTAAGAGCAGCACTGATGCAAAATACATCTGTCTCCAGCTACAGAAGTTCAACTCAGCAGGAATGGAAAGGAGCCCTTGGCCTGCATGTCAGCTCCAATCCATCAGTGTGGCTGATGGAAGGTTGTGTGCAGAGCAGTGCAAGTCCGATACCTGGGCTCAAAGGAAGCAGAAGAAATCCAGTGTATGTTTGCCATGGTTAAAATGCCAGATGGCAACAAGCAGACTTTGCCATCTCCTCTGCTGCCTTCAGCACAACTCCAACCTTGGAAGGCGGTGTCTCGCAAGCAGTGAGTAATAGGTACATGTCCGCTGTGACAAGATGCATTCAAAAATCATCCACGGGGTACACTTTTACTCACACTGTATAATTCATTTTCAAATTACAAATAAAATGAAAGGAATGTCAGAGGTTTCCTGCTAGGTGAAAGAAGGCAATACATTTTAAAATTCTAGGAATATAGCTCTGTGTTCGACAGATACACAATTTTCATCTGGCAAATGAATACAGTGTAGTCTAACAAAAGATTAAACATACATGTGCAAACCACTCGTTTGGCTGCTCGGATAAATACCAGGAAGTGGAATTGTTAAATCATACACTAATTCTATTTTTAGTTTTTAAAGGACTTCCAGACGTTTTTTACGGTGTTTATACCACTTTACATTCCCACCAACTGTGCATGGTGTCCTATTTCTCCACATCTTTATATATGCTTATTATTATACTTTTTTCTGTCTATTCTCTCTGTGTATACATGTATAAAATAATTCTCACATATAATAATATACATTATTGTATTTTTGATATCTATGGATTTATAGTTCCCTGATGGGTAGTAATGCTGAGTATTCTTTTGTATATATCTTTGCCCATTTGTACACCATTTTTTCTTAAGGGTTTTGTGTATGTGTGTGTGTGTGTATGTGTGTGTAGGGTCTCACTATGTAGCCCAGACTTGTAGAGACCCTCCTGATTACTTCCTTCCTAGTGCTGGGATTACAGGTGTGCACCACCACGCCCAGACTTGGTCACCAGCTCAGCACACCCAAAGGGGCTGGTGTGGCATGCTGTGCCAGGGACCAAACCCTGGCCTCTGCATTTACCTAAGCAAGCCCTTAGTCTGCTGAGCTATACTGCCGGCACTACCTGTGAACACCTTCTTAAGAAAACATATCTATTCAAATCCTCTGGTCATTTTTAATTGGATTATTCATTTTTGTTATTGAGCTTTAAACAGTTATTTATATATTCTGATATTAACTTCTTATCAAATAGCTTGCAAAATGTTCTTCTGGTCAGCATGTTGCCTTTCATTCTCTTGTTTCCTCTGTTGTACAAAAATATTTCAGTTTGATATAGTCTCCTTTATCTCGCTCTGGTTTTGATGTTTGTGTATCGGGTGTCACAACTAAGAAAACATTGCCAAATCTAATGTTCAGATCTTTCCTTGTTTTCTCCTGTGATGATTTATACTTTCAGTTCCAATTTTCACATTGTTAGCTCACTTAGAGTTATTTTTTGTATAGCCTTTCTTGTGAGCCTAACTTTAATTTTTACCTATAGAAACTTAGCTCTTCCAGCATCATCCATAGAAGAGACCATCCTTTGTCTACGTTGCACCCTTTGGAAGATCACTTGATTAAAAAATGTGAGCTCCATAATATTCCACTGGTTTATATTTCATCATCATGTCAATGTCATGATGTTGTTGTTACTGTGGATTTATAATGCATTCTGAAAATAAGAAGTGTGACATGACTCAGTTTTCTTTCTCCAGAATCTTTTATTTGTTTTGGTCCTTTAAGATTCTGATGAATTCTAGAAATCAGCACATATCCCCTGTGAAATGACCAGAAATCTTCCTAAGAGATAATCCTACTGTGTGCTCAATAACTCAGGCTTATTGGGATGAGCTGCGTGTGCCAGAGCGAGTGAGGGATCTGGCTTCAATGCTCTTGGTTGCTTCTTACACAGAATTCCCAAACCTTGGAAGGCATGTAAGCATCAGGAGGAATTTCTCATAAAGCTCAAGATGAGGCATGACGATCCAGAGAGATGAATGATTTCCTGAACCTTATCAAGCCAGATGGTAAAAAAATTAAGGTCAGAATTTTGATACTGTGACTCTAAACCCTTTTCTAACACATCATGATGCAATCATGAAATATGATTTGATCTTGTATTAAGAACAGCTCTCTCTCTAGTCAGCTGGCATTTTGGTGGTGGCTAGATGAACTAAAGACAATTTGGATTTTGGAACAAGGTGGCCCTGTTTATTGTAGTGAGCACTATTTTCTTAGGGTAGAATGAAGAAATGAGGATACGCTGGGCATGGTGGCACATACCAATAATCTCAGTACTTAGGAGGCTGAGGCAGGTGGAGCATTTCCAGTTTGAGACAAACCTGGGCTAAAAGTGAGCTCAAGGCCTACCTAAACTGCATAGAAAGGCTCTGTTTCAAAAAGACAATAGGAAAGGAAGAAGGAGGAGAAGGAAGAGGAGGAAGAGGATAATCAGAGATTAGAAATCTACGCTGTTGTAGAAAACAGAAACAAAATTCAGAGTTTAAAGATACCATGGGTTTGTAATCTGGCTGGGAGTTTAGGAAGTAACACGTTCGGGAGAAAGACAAACTGGGAATATAGGGACACTCGAAGCAGAAACACACACAAAAAAATTGCCCTTAAATCAGGATTTGAATAATTGGAGGATTTCATAAATGGGACTTTATTTCTCCAATGATGTAGGAAGGGAAAGACTTAGCTGTAGTTTATACTTGGATTAAAGAGAACCTAAAAACATGGAAGATAAACACAAAATCATTTGATACACCATCTACATCTAGGCATATCATGGAGTAGAACATATCTTCTGATGTCTGCATCAGTATTTTCCTGGGGTCGCCCAGACTGCTTAAGGGCAGGATGCTTTTAACATCCCTTGTTCTGATTTGCGCAAGGGAAGATGTGCGTGAAGAGTAGGGATAAATATCAAAGAGAAATAAAAGAACAGTGTCACACAGGTTATGGGTAGATTTTTATATTGTTCTATATAATTTCCTCAACTATTTGATCATTTTTGCCACAATAGAATGCCTAAAACCACAAATTCAACCTGTCAAATATTTAAGGAGACAGGCTTCTGCTACATCTGCTTTTTCTTTTGTGTGCACATCTCGATGAAAATCTAGCAGAAGACTAAGTTTGAAAAAAAAAGAAAAAAAAACTTAATGTATCTGTCTTTAATCCTAGATCAAATGAGCCACCCATCCCTTTAGATTCATCATTGTTATATGTTTGAGACCCTTATACCATATGAATTTAACTTGCAATTTTGATTTTTAAAACTAAAACACTTATTGACCCATGAATAATAGAAAACGTGTGTGTGTGTGTGTGTGTGTGTGTGTGTGTGGTATCGGGGATTGAACTCAGAACCCTGTGCTTGCCAGGCAGAAAACTTTTTTTTTTTTTAATTTGTGGAGTAAGTCCTAAAAATATTCTACTTAACAATACAACACTAAAATCACTTCACTTACTTTGAAAGAAAATGATGTCCCAAATTACTATTTCTGTTCAGTAGGAACTCTGTCTAGCATAGAGAAAAAAATTATATATAAATAAAAGACACAAAAACCGAAATGAAAGAAATAAATCTGTCATTATTCATAGAGTATGTGGTAGCTATAGAAAGTTGACTATGGTCCACAAATTGCTAAAATAAATGAGAATGTAAATGAACTTTTCAGATTTGGAAATCTATTTGTAAAGATTATATTTTGTGATTTTCTAAAATTTTATTTTATGGGAAGAAAGGCAAAACAAAGTTTCATAACAAAATAATTGCAAAAACACCAATATTTGATACATTACATTCTGTTATCTTAAAAGTAGTTGCTCATTGTACAAGGTATGGGCATAAGAGTTGCTCCAATTCACATTAACACAAACCTTCTTTTAATGAATGAATAAATACTAATAGTATAACTGACTCTAGCTGTTCCCTTGTCCCTACTGTCCCTGCCATACACTCATGCTAGTTCCTTTTTCCTTTTGAATAATTTATTTCTATCTCACAATACAAATATTATATTTCTACTTACCAGAAATAATATCAAAATTTTATTTTAACAAGTACTACTTAAAATACTTCATTAAAGTATATGAAATGACTAAGATAAGTCTAACAAAAATAGATCCCTTAGAGAAATTTTCCAAACTTTTCATGAGGGAAATTAAAATCTGTACAAATAGAAATGTATGCTTTATTCATTGACTATAGAACTCAATATTTTGAAAACTTGATTTGCTCATAATTTTTTAATGTATTTAGTACAGGGTCTCACTATGCATCTCAGACTCCTAGTAATTCTGTTTTCAGCCTCCCCAGAGTGGGGATTACAGGCATGGGCCACCACAACCAGACAGGGTCACAGGCTTAGCATGCCTGGGCCCAGGGTCACAGCATGTTGTGTGGGGTATCAAACCCCAGTTCCTGTGCTTGCCTAAGCAGGCGCTTAGTCCACTGAGCTGACTCACTGGTCCATCGCTCATAATTTATTGCCCATTCACAGTAACTACAACCATTCATATTCTGGCAAGTTTTGAGAGTGTACATATGTGTGTATTTATATATAAGGAATTCAGGAAACTGATTCTAAATGGACATAAAGCAAAAATAGTCAAGAAACTCAAGGAAAGCCAGATAAAAGGCAGCTATCCTACCAGATATACTGACATCCAAGAAGTTATTCAGTTAAGAAAAGATGATATTTAAGCAAAAACAAATAAATAACCAACTGAACAGGATAATCTAGAAGTGTATTAAGAGCCAAACTCTACCTCTGTGTCCAGGTGAGGCACTGAGGACTGAAACCTGGCAGCAGTATAGTTTCTTAGGAAGCTAGGCTCTGCACAAGAGAAAAAAATCAAGGTAAAGAAACTACTCTTTTCTAAACAAGACATTGGCATCTCATCTGAATGTGAGTCCATTCGTCTTCTAGATCTTACAGATCTGATCTAGGAATGAACTAGGATGATCTGAACTAAGCGTGGCGAGGATGGAAGTGCTGAAGGACCAGGACCTTCCCCTGTGAAATTCCTCAGCATAGCTGGTTGATGCTGTCTTGGAATATAGACTGGGATGTACTGTCTTGAGTAGTTACAGGAACCCTCTTTCTACCAGCATGGTGAGGCTGTCTTTCTATGCTGTGACAGGCTGAATGAAGACCAAAACAAGCCTGCTGTTTCTCCACTGTTTCCACCTATTCTCTGAATTCCCCCAGTTCTACACATCATTATCAAGCCACCCACCAGAGTTGAAGGACACTACAGATTTCTAACCTGATACAGTTCAGAGTTTTTAGGGAAACCTTCACACCCCTAAGAAAAGTTTTATAAGTAGTTCACAAAAAAATTAATGTTGACCTGAATGCATTCAGCAAACTGTCACACCTCTGACTTCTTGCTGGTGAAAAATGGGTGGCTAACAAACATGTTGAGTGGTGGTCTACGAAGCTTGATCCAAAGATCTTGCAATGGAGGATAGCACTGAGATCTTCAAAAGAGTTTGAATCAACTTATCCAAGAAATTAACATTTATAAAACCCCATTTATCCTGCTATGTTCTCCAATCTGGTAGATGATATGTAAAAAAGAAGTTGCATAACTTTAGGAACAGTTGTATAACATTTTAAGCAGAAAACTATGGTGTGATCATTGACTCTCTTCTAAATGATGTTCTTGTTTTTCGGTGTGAAACCATGTTCTTCCCAAAGAAAATAGGGTGCATAGCTGCTACCATGGAATATATATTATGCAAGCAGTGCCATAATGACCTAAAAGAATTAATGTATTTTGAGCATGTGAGCCATTTCCTTCAGAGAAAAAAGCAGTTATTAATCAGGACAAGTGGCTTGTGAAGAAAAAGCAAGTATCAGGAAAGTTATCCCCATTTTAGGGATGGAGTGTGTATAATAGAAGGAATTGAAATGATTGACATTTGTTATAGAGGGAGATGTGTGTCAGCCCTAATTATAGAGACCATTTGGCTTCTTATTTTAGATTGTCACACCTCAGCAGTTAGGAATTACTTATGCTCTCAGGACTATACTAATTTGCATTTGGCTTTAAAGACACAGAAGCTATTGGGGCTAGCAGCAGGCTTGGGGGCTCACCTCTTTATTTCAAAATGAGGATACTAATAGCCAAGAGATGTGACAAAGCATGTCCAGAGTCGATCACACATTCAGCCACAAAGCGAAGTTCAGCTCTCTGCCTAGTCCTCATTACTTGGGTGATGCTATACTTCACTGAAGGGTGTTCATTCTACTTTCTTCTTTTAATATTTTCTACAATAAATGTGTACTACACACATAATAATTGTAAAGTACTTTAAGAAACTTTAAAACATGCTCACCACATGCATTGTTGCTTCCAGAACTCCTTTCATGATTTTAACACAATATGCATACATAAGTACACCGGCACTAGGTGCAACTCTCTCCTCAGGGTATATGTAATAGCATAATAGCACATACTAGATATGTGGACATATATAGAGAGAGATGTCTAATATATATCCACTACATATATATCTACTAAGTAGTCATTGAGAATAAAGGCAGGTCTCATTCAGCATTGAACCACAAAATCTTAAAACCAAGTAAACCTGAGTAAATTATTTGTAGTCTGGCCATTACCTGACAAACATTCTATATGTGATCCATGCCTATATTTGAAGCTAATTAGCATTTAGGTTATTTAATGAGCAAGTTACCTTGATTCTTCTGGAGAAGAAGCTCTTCAAAGGAATATCAGATCACCATCACCTCTCTGTCTTTCAATAAAAGAAGTATTCTGCCAGTTATCAGGTCTAAATTCTTCACCAAAGTGTTGAATCCTCTCACATCTTCTGTGCATTATTTCATTATTCACTTATTGCTCTCAGACTATACACACACACACACACACACACGCACACGCACACACACGCACACACACACACACACACACACACACACACACACCATAGAACTCTTTCCATGACTCAATGACCTCTCAAAACTACTCTTCTTTTCTCTTTTACCCTTAAGGTGATTTACATAACCCTATCTCTACTTATTGAGTATTGGGTTTTCTTTCCCCACCACACTTTTTACTCATGGAATGGATAAAAGAATAAACAGATGAGTACAAGAACATAGACTAAGCCCAAGCTGCCAGGGAAGCACCCAAGCCTGGTCACCTCAACTTGTCCTTGTGGGTTTTCTGGACACTTCCTGGTCTCCATGGTTTCACTTAATTCACTACATTGTCTCATTTTCAAGATGTGAAGAGTAATCTTTATTCTTTGATTTTTATCTTGCTTTTCAGTTATTTTTAATTCAGGAAAGACCAAGTAGGAGAGTGTATCAGTCAGTACTTACTAGAGAAGCAGATTTTATGCAAGATACACAAATATGTGAGAATTGACAAGACTGGCTTACCATGGCCGCCCTCTAAGTCAAGTGTGGAAGAGAGCAGCAGGGTTGTGTGTGTGCTGGAGACCCAAAGGATCCAGTCAGAGGCCTGGGCCTTAGTTCATGTCAGGAGGCCACAGCCTACAATGGAAGGCTGAAGAGTCTGCCCTGGAATCCAGGAGAATATTTCCAGGATAAAAAGAAAGACTGAGCTTCTAAAAGAAATAGAAGCAAGCCTTCCTTCCATGTTCCCACTCTATGCCATCTAATGGTGGGTCACCCCAAGGTGGTCTTCCATCCTCAGTGAACCCCTTCAGCTACACCCAGGCCTATGCTGATCCAGTTTAGCTAGGCGTTTGCTACTCAAGGTGACTCAGTCAGTTACCTATCAGTGGGAGATGGGTTGCCGTTTGTCTAACAACTCAGAAAAAAACAGAACCTCATAAATTCTAGGTTCCATGTCCTAAACAAGTTTTCTATATAAAGTACTTCAATCATTTAATCCAAGTAACATCACAAACGGATATAAATAAGATGAATATCAGTAAAAATGAAACAAATAAGACTTTGACCCATTAATTTAGAAAGCCAGCCTGCTATCTGACAGACAAATAGAAAACTCTGCCAGGAGCCAGGCAAAACTGAAGTTTTTCAGAACTGTTCAATCTCACTCAGGTAGCCCAGAGAACAGATGTTTTTGATGACAGGAGCTGTTCCCACAAACCCTTCAGACTGTCCTGGTTCTTCCTCCTCTCTCTTACAATCATAGACCAAAGCACCCTCTGCTCTGGCCATGTCATCCCCTCTGGCACTTCAGACCAGCAGGCCTCCTGCTTGAGCCTGTGAGGTCCTCGAGGGTCCTACACCTCCCAGCACAGCACACTCAGTCAGCTGCAGCCATACCAAAAATAACTGTTGGTTACAAGCTAGGAACAGCACAGGTTACTGCAGCCTAGCCATCCATAGGAATGTGGTCAATATTCTTAACTTCAGCAGAAAAGTCAGATATAATAATAATTATATTAGTACAATAATACAGATCCTACCTACAGTAAGTAGCAACACTTTGATCACAGCTCCAGTGAATGATACTTAGTTGCTGCAAATTTCACCACATTTGACATTACTAAAATCGTTATAATGTTATTATCTCAAGGGGAAATGTTTGCATATCTTCTCTGACATCTGTCAAGATACAGGATACTGGACTTCAGCACTTAAAGATGCCTTACATGTACCTTGTGAAGCCATGTGTTAAACTGTTCATCTATTATTAATTGCCCTAATTATATAAATTTAGCTAAATATAAGATTCATTCATCGAAGGAATAATTATGACAATGCACAAGTTGTGAGCTAGACACTGGAGATAAGAGTTGTAAACAAGATACAGTGCCTCTGTCTCCATGGAGACTGGAAGCCTGTGAAATGGTTTTAGGAGACAATAAGTGTTCCAGACATACAACGAAGCAGGAAGAGCCCTGTGTACCTGAACTGTCCTTGGAGAAGACTGGGCCTCTCCAGCTATGGAGGCCCATCTGGACAACCGTCCTTGAAGGAGTAATTATTTCCGTTTTGGCTGAACCTAAGCCCATTTCCATGTACTGATATGTGCAGAGCTGCCTAGGTCTTTTCTTAACTTTCCATTGGATTTAAGCAATGCAAACTGGTCCAGCTGAGGTGCTGATGTATAGACTTTGGAGCAAAGATGACAGGGCAATGATCGCCTGGGCACACCCTCCCCCGCATACACACCTTGTTCCCTTATGTAAGCTTGGACTAAGAGCAATAGCTTGGGGACAGAAGCTATGACTTCCTGGAGCTTGAAAGATTATACAACAGAGCTGAAGCACCAGGACCCCCAAAACATCAGATACCACCTCAGCTGTGCTGTGCAGATTACTCTCTCTGCATATCTTTCTCTATGCGTGCTCCAGACGTGATTTAGGCTTCCTACCTAGCCCAGCTCGTAGCACTTTCCATCACTCTCATGGCCACTCATCCTAAGCCAGTCTCTTCTTCACAAATGAGTAAACTACAGCTTCCATCCTGGATAAAGGCCTTTTTCCAGACAGCTATCATGACGGCCAGACTCAGTACTCCCTTGACTCCTCCCATTTTGGATATATTATTGTGATGCTTTTATTTATGCTGTCGATGAAAGTAGTAGATTGGCATTAACGCACTAGCATTCCAATAGCTATTCCACAGGACTACAAATATAAATTTCCTGAGCTGTGACGAGGACCGGGAAGGGCTCTCAGTACCCAAGGTATATGAGGTATACCTGCAGTTATGGCCACTGAGAGAGCTAATCCCTCAGAACCCAAAAACTGTGAAACACAACTTTTGCAGACACTAACAACACTAATTGTGGCTTCATTTTGCTATTTATGATGGGATCTCAACATATGGAATCAGGACTGTTCAGTTCTTTTAAAAGTTCAATTAAGACAGCCATGCCATACATCTTCATGTTTAATTAAATATACCAGATAACTCTGACAGGATATCTACTGGCAGAGTCTGGATGAATTTCAAAATATTGCTATATAGATTTTTGCTGCTTCTCCTGATACCTAGTCAACTCCAAATGAGTTTCATGCAGGTAATTCTTTACTATCCACTTGTCATATCTCAGAGGTAGAGCAATACTCTATAGGGTAGTTCGAGGATTTGAACTCTGAACATAAATGAAAATTTTAATGTCCACCCTCACTTTCAACATCTCTGATTACTCTGAGAGACTAGAAGGCACAATAAGACATTTGAAGAACAAAGACGTCAGTAAGGGAAAGTACAAGAAAGAATATGCAAGAGAAAACTGATAAGGCAGGTGCTATGGTTTGTGTCTAGGTGAGCCCAGAAAGCCTTATGCAGTCCTGGCATGGCTTCTGGAGTTTGTGATTGGTTCTTGACACAATGCAGGGATTGCAGATATGAGAGCTACACCCTGGCCCTGGGGTGGATAATCTGCATTACAAGGTAAGGAGGACAAAGAGGCTAACTAGCTGGCCCTGCCTTTACCTTTGCTCTTTGCAAAGTGTGCTCTTCACCATGTGCCATTGTGCCTTGGTGCCAGCTGAGTATAATTGAGACCTCCACTAACTGTGAGCTGAATAAGCGCTTCCTTCCTTCCTTCATTTTGGGTGTTGGATATTTGTCCTAGCAACAATAGAGGAGTAACTGAGACAGTAGGATTCTGCTCAGATGGGCCACAAGAGAAAGGTCACTTTGTACGCAGGAAAATGGAAGAGGTATGATTCCTTTGTGAAAGGTTCACAAAATCCAGTTAATTCAAAAGCTTAAAGAAATTGTGGAATGAGGAAAGTTCTGTCAAGAAAGACACCTTGATGTGGTAAGTTGGTTGCTATGACTTACACATCATTGTATTTGGGTGATACAATGGAAAGGAGGTGGGACTTGTGGTCTGGGTGCCCTGGAAGGGCCTATGATCAGGAGAAGCAAGGGTGAGTGCTGGCACAGAGTGTGCTGGCAAAGAGGGCACAACAGGGCCAGAATAGGAATAGGGGCCAGGATGCCCACAGCATGGACTTCCACTAAGTATTTATGTAGTGGACAATTTATGGCCTCTATGCCATTAAAGAACCACTTAGTGAAATCCTTACGACGGATTCTTGCCAACAGAGTAGGTGCAATGGCTGCTGAGTCCTGCCTTATGGTGTCTCTAATCTAGACCATTAGGAAATATAAAAAGTCCCTAAACACTGGGGCTGAAATGAAATACGATTAAAGGAAGACTTATACATAAAAGATGGGTTGTATCTTTAAAATACTTTCCAGTTTTAAGGATAAAATTTCACTCATGGGAGTTAATATACAGGCTGTGATGGGACAATAGAGACCAAGGGAGAATCGTCCTCCCTATCACTGTATCTGTGTGTACTTTAAACAGAACACCATGCTGGGCAGTGCAGTCTCCATGCTCTCCTACTATAGGGTGCACCTGCTCTCACAGACCATAGACTTGATGTAAGGATCCCACCAGTTTCAGTTCCATAGTTTAGTAGGGCATGAACAGCCACTAGGTCCCTCTATCCAAGGTCCAATCCCAAGTGGCGCCAATACAGGCAATCAGCTCTACTAGGTAGTCCATGACACAAACAACCCCAGTTGCAAGGGCCCTTGGTGTTTCACTAGTATTTCCCCAGTATTATTTGTCTAGGTTACTCTAGCCTGGAGCTTTGCTGAACACTATCTGCTGAGGTACACACAATTTGGCAAACACTTGGATGACTAAATTTCTTTTATAATTATATTCACTTGGTCTAGCTTTCTCTCACTTGCTATTAGATTATTCCTTACAGATAGTGTCTAGAGTGAGCTCACTGGTGTAAAAAATTAATAATAGGTAGGATTTATATTCAGAGCTTGAAGGACATTTTTCATTTACCAACAACAGAAGTCTCTCTCCTTTGAAGTCACAAAGTCAAGATATTCAGATAACAATGGGATGCAAAGATAAGATAGCTAAGTAGCTGTTGTGGTTTGTAGAAAGAAGGCTGCTGCTATCAAAATTCAGTCAGTGGAGGTGAGCTAGGTGTGAAGTGAATTTAAAAAGTTTTGGGAGGGGTCAAGAGCAGCAGGCCTCTCGGGCCAGGTTAGCTGTAGCACTCAGGGCCTGGGCTCAGAAACACTCTGCTCACTTTCATCTCTGCTATTGCTGTCTTGGGATTTTTTTTAAGGTGCTCTCGTGATACAGACCTAAAATGTCAGCCAAACATTTCAGGCTTAGGGCAGGTGACTGGATCATAGGGCCACTATATTAATCGGTGCATTAATCTGTGGAAAAACTCATAGCTGAATGTGCTATTAGAAGTGAGTTCCTGAAGATGTAACCTAAAGGGCCATGTTCCCTGTTCTAGCTCTGCCCTTTTCTCTCTGCTCCCTTGACCGGGTTCTGAACATGGATAGACCTAGCTACAAGGCAGGCTGGAAAAAGAAGTCTTTATTTCAGGAAACCATGTGCCCACCTAAAACCTAGGAGTCTTTTTTTTTTGGTGGGGGGGGATATATAAAATATTGAAACAATAATATAGGAACAACCACAACCCTACTGTACGGTCTCACTTCTTCAATTCATTTGAATGTTCATTTATTCTGCACTAATTCAACCAAAAACGCTACTGAAGACTTACTTGGAGGTAGGATTTGTGCTAAAGACTGAGTAAAGATGTTTAAGATTTCAGCCTTAGAAAATAACACAGGAAAAGGAAGAGAGAGTGTAGATAATGATAGCATGATGCCCCAAGTCCTACAAGGTGGTGAGACCATGAGGAACTAATTCACTGGAGGTGCCATCGCAGCTGCAGAGGAAACCAAATGAATGCGAGTTTGACTTTGCAAGCATAAAATAATAAACAACAAAGAGGAATGTGTGGCCAAATGACACTGTACTGTGACATCTGCATTTGACATTGTATATGGATTTCTTCAATTCTATTTTAGTTATTAGTTAGACTTGGTAAATAAAACCTACCCCAGCTAATTGTCTGGCTAAACCTTTTAGTGGTCGGTATGGCTCAGGCACAACTGTTTGGCCACAGGCATCAGGGCTGTTAGTAAAAAGATGCCAAAGCGAATGGACTGGCTGTCCTGCTGCACATTTAGCTCACAGACAGATAGCCTCAGAGGCAAAGAAATATACTGGCTACCAGAAGAATTGGGCACCACCTTTATGTGCCATCCCTCTTGTCCCATGCCCACCCAAGTGAAAAATTCCCCATCCACTCTCCACCTCCCTCCTGGGCCAATTGTATTACATCGGAACCCTACAAACCAGAAGCTTCCCAAGTTGCCCTGGTACTACAGGAGGATGTCTTGTCCTGTGCCACCTGCATCTAACTTTGGAAAATGATTCCTGTATCTAATGATGCCTTGCCCATCATTCTGCAGAAAAGTTTCCTTATAAGCAAAAGGATTGAGACCTTTGGGATCAGTGTTATGCTTTGGAGAACAAACAAAAGAGTCTTCAATTTGAAAACTAGTGATGCACTCAGACTGTTTAGACTCTTCAGAGTCAACCTTCTGAAGCCTTAGCCATGACCCCAGGATGGAGTAGCTGGCTGTCACTGTCACACTGGTGACACTCCTATACACCTATTTCCTTCTAAAACAAGGAAAGAAAGAGCTCTGTGATAAATCACATCTGCAGGATGTGTTTCATATGTCGAGCACACATTGCTTCTAAATCAAATGCTGATACATGACTTATTCCATCAAAAGTAAGCGGAATACTGTAATTTATAATCATCTTGAAGCACACACTGCAGAGAAAATGAAAGCAGACCATTAAATTTTAATGCCTTTTCTGCTCTCTGAAAAAGACTGTTTCTGGCCATGCTGGAAGCAGGGTACTGTTTCTCATACCATTGTGCACACTCCCCTCAAAAACAGTTTGTGTTTGCCAACATTCGTGGAAACTAATTGAAAAGATGATTTAGCTGTCAAAAACTGCCACTCGTCAGCAAGTGCTCATGAACACAGAAAGTATCAGCAGAGGAGAGGGTCTAGTCCAATGCTCCACCCTACCCCCACCCCTGCTTTATAACAATCGTCTGTTGTTGTGCGAGCCAGCTCCCACAGCAGGGCTGCACACAGATATTCATTGGGGTGTCATCTCCACTTAGACTCTGGTCCTGCACAGCTATTCATCTGTGTTAAGTGAACAGCAACATCAGCTCAAATTAAGCCGGCTTGAAAACAGCCATTGTTAATAATTTCTGCTGTGATTCAACTTAGCTTTGGCTAACAGGTGAAGATGTTTCATAACGCAGGCAATTACAGCTCTGAGAGCGCTTTCCCGCTGCCTGTGTAATCAGAGGAATGGAACGCTAGCTCCTCGTGTGTGCGTGAGGAAGGCCCCACACAGCCACCATCAGGCTGAATTCGTTATCTGCTAGATTGAACAAGCTGCCTGCCGGGGACAGATGCTTAGCACAGTGATTAGAATATAAAGCAAATGCAAAGGCTGAAGGGATTGGAGCCAGTCTCCTTTATCTCGACTTACTACAGGCTTTTCTGGTCAGATAACAAGTTTTCCAAACCATTCTTTGTAGATGAGAAATCATATGTATATCAATGCATGAAGACTCATGCATATTCATTAATCTGTGCCCTGTGTGGATTAGATTGGGAAGTATAAAAAAAGAGTGGTGATATCCAATTCTATGCAAGTCTAGTTTCTTTTACAACCAAATTTTTATGACAAAGAATATAGAGTGGTAGTAAGTGTTAAACCAGTACAATAAAAATACTTGCCAGATTTGCTTCCTTAATATTTTGAGATTGAAAAACTAAGTGGTTGTACAGTTGCCAGCTTTTATAACAGTTTGAAAAAAGTTTGATTAAAAAAAAATAAAGTGGAAACTTTAAAACATAGAACCTTTGGTTTTCACTTATTTTATAAGTAAAAGTGAAAGCACGGATAAAATGTGTTCCTTTTTAAATGATAGCAATAGTAGGTGCTGATCTGGTGATAAATTTACTATTTTAGTATAAAATAATTTTTCTTGTCAATTGTGTATGACTTCGAGTTACTGCAAAATCATAACTGCATATTTCCTAATTGTGGAGATTTTCAACTAGTTCAAGCCGAACATTTTTCCTCTCCTGCTAAAAGAAAATCAAGCAGTCTAAATTGAATTTGTATACTTTACAATTTCCTGAAATGTAATCCTTAATGGCTTCTGATGTGCCTAAAGGCATGAATCTTAAACTACCTTTTTCCCCTAGACCAAAGGGCTAGAAAAAATAAAAAGACCCTTTTTGTTATTGGCATTAAATTTCCATTGTACATACTAATCTGCTTTCAAATATTTTCCTTTAGTACATTTTCCATAGCAGGATTCTAATAAAGTCCTCAGCAGATTCTGTTTAACAATCAATTGATTACAGAGCTGTGTATCCCCAAACTGAGCAGTTTTTCCACAAATAACAAAACAGCAAAGGGGACTGAGAGGGAAGGAAGGGATGTTAGCCACCTGCTCCTTTCTATTTAAAACATCCTTTAAGAGCCTGAGACTGGCTGTGATTCAGTAACGCTGAGGTTGTACAAAGCAGTCTATTTCCATGTAGGCTTTTTAATTGGAGATCGTAGTTTTGTGAGGTATTTAATAAGCTTTGAAGACACATGTGTGTAACTGTGGGTGCAAGTCCAGTTTGTGTGATTCTCCAATAAACAGGAAAAAGTAGTCTCTGGTTGCTAGACTCGTGACCCAGAGGTGTGTCCAAAACACCTGTTTAATGAGATAGCAAATGTCTCCTCTCTTTCAACAGGAATCCTTTCTCATGCTTTAAGTCCATCCATCTAGCCTGTCTTGGAACATTCTCCACAAGCATCTGCTCCCTCCTCTATCTGCCCCTGACAATTACTGCTGCTCCTTACCCTCGAAAATTTGAAAGCCTGTGTAACATTAGCCCATCTAGCCCAGTGAAAATGTCTTTACAGATTAGTGTAATGTTAATACTGTTGGCTCCCCGCTTTTGACCTGCAGTGGAATATATTGCACGGCTAGAACAGATGGAATCAGAGTTTCACTGGGCTGCGGAGATTGGTTGGCTGCCTGCCAAACGCTCCCAGCTAGTGCCGGTGGAAGATCCCCCTCAGAAAACAGGCAGGAATGAATTCCCTGCTCTTGAAGAGAGAAAGCAAAAGTGTCACATAAGTTTGTGTAGAATCAAAATACATTTGTTAAGTTCGTTCATCTGAAGATATTTACCCAGAATTCGAAAAGTAATTGAATCTTTTGGTGTAAAGTGGAGACGTCTTTATTCAGCTTTGCCGAAAAGCGTGAGACAAAAGCTGGAGCAAAGAATAAAAAAGAAATTATCTGAACTCTATTTAACCTTCCAGTTGAATGCCGATCGCATCATAGGAATATGATGTATGTGTACATGAGAAGTGTCTAAGGTCTGCCTGCTATTTTATAACTGCAAGTAGATCTCAGGCTGAAATAAACCGAATTCACAAATGGGATGAAGAAAAGCTAGACTTACATGAACAATGTGAAATGATTACCTACGTCATTCCAAACCAGCTAAACCTCTGGAGCAGGAAGCTCTGTTTCCTGAATGATCAGTATGGGTTCTGCTGCTGGCCACAACACTCTGACACATTTTCAGATCTGTCACCAGATTTGTGCACGCCACAGTGCTTCATATGCATTAGGCTCTTCCAAAACAGATCTGCTTGGTAACAGCTGTCCTTCCATCCGGTACACTGGAAGTCCTGGTCAAAAATGTTCACAGCAGTGGTTGAAATCATTACTGTCAGATTTAGCAAATGGTATAAAAGATTTGAGATTTTTAATGTCAGAATTGCATAGCGTATGGGACATAATTGTACAAGAAAGTATTCATTTTTACGTGAAAGTAGATTGAATGGATAATCCTGAGTTTTATCTGGCAGTCTAAAAGAAGCACTTTCATGATCTCACTTTCTTACTACAGGGCCTTCAGCTCCCTACAGAAAGGGGACAATTACTCATTTTCAGTTAGCACAGTTTTTGTATTTCTCATCAGGTTATCTCTAAGTTTATTTTAAAATGCTTTCCTCTCAAGCACTGCGTTTCCACAGCAGTAAAACATATGCTGTTTGCTGCCTAAGTAGATGGGTAATGTAAGCTGTGATGTGGAGAATATTCTTCTCTTATCCGTTCTCTCTGAGGGTGTAGTTACAGAAACATATATATGTGCTTTTATCTGTGATAAGAGCTACCATCTGCTAGCGGCAATGTGCACAGCTTACCGTCTGAAGTGCTTATACATATTATGAAAACACACAGCTTTTGTGTATGTTGAGAACACATATAGACAGTGTTCTAATAAACCAGAATATTAGCGACTCAAATATGTCACATGGATGCAAAATACAGCCATATTGTGGACAGGAGCAGTTAGGGCTGGCACATTGCCAGAAGTGTATTTACATCAGCAGCATTTTTGTGACCTTTTAATATTTGCTTGCATGCAACATCTTCCCAAAAGATAATTACCTTAAGTAAATGAAATATTTGAATGAGGAAAGCTTTTGCTTCATTCAGGGATTGCAGGTTTCATGCCCAGGATATCACATTCTCGAGATGCGTGCTGCATGTGTGAGCCTGTAGAGAGCCTGAGACAGCGCGACAGAACATATAAATTTGAGTTCCTTTGACCTTTCATCCAGGAGAGCACAGTGAGAAGTGCACTGGGAAGGTGGGTTTGTATCTGTCTGGAGGCTGATAAGCCGTAATAAAGGTGCGCTCAGTTGCAATTCATCTAAAGCTTCCATGCTATCATCCTCCTTTTTCGATTTTTGTTACCTCGAGTACTTATCTAAATCCCTTTCAATGCCAGCTTGAATGCACTTTGTGTTCCCTCCAACTGTGACTCGGGCTGTCTGTGTGCGTCAGTGTGCTGCAGCACACACTCTTTCCCTTGTTTGACAGGAACCAATGCCAACACCTAATTAAGGATAAGCCACAGAGCTCTCGGCTTTATCTTTGTCAACTGCTCCATTCCTAGCTTTCTGCCTAGTTGAGTTTTTAATGACACGAGCAACAGTTCGGTTCAGCATTCCTCAGGCCTGCCTGTTCCTGATCTTAGTAACTAAATATGGCACGCAGCAGCAGCAGAAAGATGGTGGCCATTTGTGCTGCATTGTGCGAATGCCACAGGAAAATATGGCCATGCTACTGTCTCTGCTGCTGCCCACTACACATGTGCCATGGAGGTGTGCAGAGATGGCGCGGCGAATTCGTATAGTATGTTTTCCAAAAGCACTTCATTTTTTTTTTTTTTTTTCCTGTATTTAGGACAAAGTCTACAGGGTCTCGCTACATAGAGCGGAATCATAGTGATTCTCCTGTTTTCAGGCTGCCAAGCACTGAGATTATAGATGCCACCATGCCCAGTCTCAATCACCCTCTTAGCTTGCCCCAGGGACAGGACTTGCACGGCACGATGGAGAAGAACCCGGTCGCTGTACTCGTCCTAAACAGGCGCTTTAATCCATTGAGCTATCTGGCTGGCCCCACACTCCAAATTTTCCAGAGACCTAATTTACATATGCTCATGTGGTTCAATCTCATATTACAATATTACACATTCTAACTCAGTGTTGAAAATGGGAGTTACTTATGCCAAAAAAAACTCTAGCACTGTGATTCTCAACCTTTCTAATGCCATGACCCGCAATACAGTTCCTCATGTTACAGTGACCACAGACCAAAAAATAATTTTGGTGGCTACTTCAAAACTGTAATTCCAAATAAATAACATTTTCTGATGACTTTAGGTGACCCCTGTGTTTTGGTTATTCGACCCCCGCCAAGGTCGAAACCCACAGGTTGAGAACCGCTGCTCTAGCAAAATCAGATTAAGAGCCCTCCAACTTTCACAAAGCAAATTATCATGGTTTGAAATGCACAGTGTGGCATAATTTAAAATAGGAATTGAATAGGGGCAGAGAGAGAGAGAGAGAAACAGAGACAGAGAGAAAAAAATCCAGTGCTGTTTCAATCTCTGTATTTCTGTACTGCACTAGAAGTACAACGCTTTTCCTGGGAGCTGGTTTTCATCATTAGTTCCCAATCTGTGCGTTTGCATTTCTCTCTGTTCTCTGACTCCACACTAAAGCTGAGTGTTTTAAATGATCAGGGAAATATCACAAGGCACACAGGGATCCCAAGATGAGATTATTTACTGAAAGAACTTTAAAACAAGAAATATCCTACATGCTGAGATAATTGTGTGTGGCACTGGTATTGGCACAAGTGTTTTGCACATGTCATAGGCACCAAGATACAGTGGGAGAGAATTTGGATCATTTCATCTGCCATTGCTGTTGATTTCAGCATTAGGTTTTCTTTAAAATTATTCAATACGTTTTTTGTCTCACTTTAGTATTACAGCTTTTTCAATTCACGTGCATATTTTTCACTCTATTGAAATTTTTGCTTTAATTTGCAATTATGGATAATACAGAAAAGCCAGCATTTTATCTGCAGTGGACTGAAATATTCTACAGTAAGAAAGAAAAAAATGTTAGTAATATGACCATCTAATAATTCTATTCCGCAGACATTTCTAGATTGGTCTCTGTGTACTTGGTGTAATGGAGAATGGAAATAAAATAAGATAATTCCCAAATTATGAGGGCTTTGAGTCCAGTTAAAGAAGTAAAATATTCTATTTCCTTTTTTTATAATTTATTTTTATTCTTGTTTCAGAACCTTTGTTTTTATTGACTCATTTTTATGGCCAACTCAGCCCGCCCCGAGGGCAGGGCTGGCACAGCATGTGGTGCCGGGGATTGAACCGTGGTCCCTGAAGCCGCCCAAGCTTCCCCAAGCAGGCACTTTAGACCACTGAGCCATCCTGCTGGGCCCAAAATATTCTATTTCCAACATCTCTCTATATGACCCTCTGGCAATAGAAGTAAATCTCTACAAATATTTCAGTCTTAAATAGGATATATTCACTCCCCTTCTTCTTGAGTTGATCAACCCAACCTAATCTGCAAAAGCAAATTCTGGTCTCCCATCCTCTCCATTAAACCTGGCATTTGTGTTTGTGAAAGTTTTCTGAGGAGTCTAGATAACATCTTTGCTCATGTCCAGTATTTGTGCCTCAGAGCTTTCTGCCTGTCCTCAGAGACAGCCTCCCTCCCAAGGCCTCCCCAGCATATCCAAGGCAGTAACTTTGTCTGCTTCTGCCTCTTCTTCCGGTGTCAAGCAGATGCCTTTGGTGTCTCTGCTAATGCAAAATATATTTTCTTAGTTATGGCGATGGGTGTGTACTGAAGCATCTGTATCCATTATGAAGCACCATGGGAGACAGAGGCACACCTGGTAAAATGACTATGCATAGAATAGTGTACATCTTATGACCACAAAGCTGAGTATTTATTTTTCTTTGAGTTAACTGAATCATGCAGAAAGAGTAGTCTAGTACAGAGAATAGTTTTCTAGCTCCAGTAGGGCTTTACCTCTACTAGAAGGTCAGCTCCTCAAAGCCAGTATTTTAAAAGATAGTATTGTCAGACATTGGCAAATGTAGATTTTTTCAACATTGGTTCACTTGAATGTTTGAAGGACTCTAGATGGCTGGGTCTGATTCTACACTGATGTCTGTTGACTACATAGATTAAATCATGAATGTCATATGGACAAGATCCTCCAATTATAAGGAACTAACTTGCAGATGTAGAGTAGATGTCCCATTACTGGAATAGCTTATGCAAACTCTACGATAATAGCAGTTCAGTCCCGAAAGTCATGCCTACCATTTCCCTTTAAGGATATTATCCTGATCTCAGAGTTATTGCACAAGAGTGCAAAAAAGGCAGCAAGGTTCTATAGCCTCTATTGAATTTATGCTGACATGCACCATTGTGCGAGTACAATAGGTCTAAAAACAAAACTTGGGTTTGTAAATTAACTTTGGATTTGTAAAAAACTAAGTTTTTCTCTATGCAGAATTATGTTATTTTCACATTGATCCTTCAAATTATAATCCCAATTCTATGCCTTTGAAAACCAATAAAATTTGATAGCCTGTTACATTGATGGCAAATAGAGAATTTATTATGTTGTAAACATAAAGAACCCCACTTAAAGTATTCTTATGGTTGTAAGATTTTGGGGTCAGGGCCCAGGGAGATAACTCCATGGCACAAGTACCTGCCTGGCAAGTGCAAGGTTGTGTGTTCAAACCCTGTTCCCGCAAAAAACAAAACAAAACAAAACAAAAAAAAGTTTTTGGGGTTCTATTGATTTCAATTTGGAAACTAAAGTAAGTATAGTTTGAATGCTGCCAAAGCAGACATTCATATTTGTTAGTCACTTTGAACAAACTCTTTGTAGATTTTTAATTATATGCCAAATTAAGACAGTATATCTTTCAATATTTAATTTCTATGTGCATGCATCTTAAGCTATGAGTAAGCCATGTTTCTCTGTAAATGGACCAGTGAATTGTGAGATGTGACACCGGTATATACTTGCCTGTATGTTCAGACATTGTGTTAAATAACAGAGCATACTCATTTTATACAACCTTTGCTTACACATACATTTCAATGAACTTACTCAAAACTACCCATTAGGCATAGTTTACTATGCTTACAGCAGCTATTTTCTAAGGACAAATATACTGCCACCATTGTAAGAAAGTACATAAATATTTCATTTAATCTAAGAAATTTAAATGTACATTAAAGTAGATTTATTATTTATTAGGGCACAGTTGACCTGGTGAAGCATATGCCAAAGTAATCCACCTTATAAGACCCAGGCAGAAGCCATTGCTTTAATATCAAAGGTGACCTACTTGTTTTGCTAGACAAAAGTATATGTGGTGTGAGTGAATAATTAACTAGCTCAATGCACACCTTTCCTAAGTCAGTAACTTAAGCTGCTTATACTCAAAAGTAAATGACCTGCACGTTGACATAAATTGCTGTGACTAAAGCACACTGTCATGTGGTGCTCACCCCTAGAATGGAAGAATCAGTGTGAATCTTTTATAACAGGAACACCAACGTGGAGATGTAGGTTAGTTTCTTCTCCAGCTGAAGCTGATGTCAGTGTGGTAATTACCAGGTCCAGTCAATAATACCTCTCCTCAGTATAATTGTAAATCCAGTACAACCATGACCAGAACTAAATTGCTTCAGAACAATCAATAGGAATCTTCTGATTGTGTTCCCGGGTGTATGCATCAAATATAAAGAGGAAAACTGTCCATTCAAGCAAAAGGTCAATTTTATAAATAAAAAATACTGTGTAAAAGTCATGTTATGTTTTATGTTCTTTCCAGAGAGGAGAGAGTAAATATATTGCTGAGTTACCCACAGAAAGAAATTGTGTAGCAGGGGATTCATCAGTAGATAAGTAACAATACATGAAAAGCAAGAATACTTTTCAGTAATAGATTTATCCATGCCTAGGATAAGCTAGCCAATTCTACTAACACCTTGCTCCCAATCAAGTGCAGCTCTCAACATAAAACTAAAATCCCTGTAACCTTTGGTAAGCTCCAGTCATTACAGGGGCTAGTTAACAAATGAGTCCCATAAGCTGCCAGGTCCTTTAGAAAATAAGGTTGCAACTATTAATTTCCTATCAGAGGTATGTAATAATATAGGTTATTTAAAAGGGTCAGCATCCCATCTGTTCAGATTAGAGCTCCTTATACTGAAGGTCAGAATTCCCAAGGAAGGAAGGAAGGTTTAGAACTATAGAGCTAAGCAGAGTAACAAAAATAACAATTTGGTGATAATTGACTTGGGCACTTTACCTCCAGCCAGAGAAGAGTATTTTCAGACATAACATAGGTTGGAATTGGGTTTCAGAGAGATCGACAATAATGATGGCAGCATGAGTCAAGGTAAAAAGAACAAAGGAAGGGGAAAGAAACGGGGCATGGAGGTACTTGTCACTATGGCATAAAAATGAAATTTAAAAGCAAGAGTCCTTAACCCTTACAGTAACCATTGTAACTCTGTTTCCCCTTACTTTAGGTGCTTGTATTTAAGTATCCTTTGGCTTAACAGGGAAATGGAGGAGCGGTGGCTACATTGTGACACATTTGTCCAACTCTGTTCATCTGTCCTTCCGCTTTGGCTATTTGTGAGATATGAGATTGGGGCCGGTTCAAACGTAATACAATACACTCTGTTCCAAGGCTTCAATGGCTTTCTCTCAATGACAGAAAATCTTCAAACATCATTTTTCACGCACAGCTCATCCCACACATCGTAGGGTCTCCATAAGCACAAGCGATTGTTCAGGTGCTCCATGTTGTCACCATAATTTTGATTTGCTTACATGTGGAACATCCTTTCTGTATCTGATCCACTGGCATCCTACTAGTGCATCGGTTCGATCCCTGACCTTCGCCTTCCTTGGAGCTTCTCCATCACCTTCATATTATTTATTACATTCTTTTAAATATTACATTTGCTTTTTCCCTTTTTACTTATAGTCTAGATTTTAAAAAAAAACAGTTTGCTTGTGTTCTATATTGAAAATATTGCAGGAGTATTCACATATGCGTGTTCAAAAATCTAGGTTAAAGAAATGAAGCATTTCACACGTTGAGCATTATGCTTTTCAAGGTAGGACTTTTTATTTAGCTACTATGACATGTGGTACACTGCCTTGTACATCATGATATAATTTTAACCTATAATGAAATAATTATATTGGAATGAGAAAGAGATCAAAAGGGCAGATCATCATCAAACATAATAATCACAATAACATAGTACTACAGAAACAATAGAAAATGACCTGAAATTTTGGCTGCATATTCAAGGCTAAGCATGTACAATTTAGCATTAAACATTTGGAGAGCTGGTCCTATCTATCCTCTACTAAGACCCTCAGGAAACAGGAAAGGAAAACTATGACTCCTAGTTTCAAAAGCTTTCAAAATGGAGTAACACTTTTTGACATAAATCCTCTATTTTATGTCACTTCTTGTTAGTATATCATATACAATTTTTAAAAACCCCAAAGTATAGGAAATGCTTATTAGGCTACATCTCTAATCATTTTTAACATAAAGTGTATTAGTTTTGAGACCTTCCACAGAACCAAAAATAAGAAAGAAATAAGAGGCAATTTATGTGCTGTACTAGTCCCCAGAGGGTCAAAGCCAGCATGTGTCTCTTGAGGCCAGCCCTGTGTATATCATACTGCACGCTCCTTGTTACCACTCGACCCCCATTAGCAAACAGGAATTCCATACTCAGCTTCTTTGCATTAAGGTAAACTGAAACTGCTGTAGTCAGAACACACCAGAAGGCTGTTCCATTGCTGATAATTTCATCAAGCTGAAAACGAGTGGCACCATATTAGGAGCATAATGCCATAAGCATTTCCCACAGCCTTGCTTAGCCCTCCTGAGAAGCTAATTGGAGAAGGTTCCTGGGTAGGTCCAGCAGGAAAGAGCAAGATACACCCTATGCAGTGCCCCCCACCCACACACAGCATGGCCTGGCACCCACTAAGGGGGCTGTGTGGACTGCTGCCCACATCAGTTTCAAGTTGTTCAAGCAATTGTTTCCTGTAGATTAATTTGTAATTTTAAATTCCCAAGCAAATGAAATGTGAGCCTGTCCCTCCCTCAGGCCATTTACAGAGCTGTAGCTTTCCTGTAATTTGAGGCCCAGGCAGACTGCTAACATGCGAAAATGGAGAGACTGGGCTCAGTCAGAGCTAGAGGAAGAAGAAAGAGGGGGGACACAAGCACAGGGAAGGAGGAGAAGAGACAAAGAGAGCTGGGAGAGGGGGTGTGGAGGAGAGGCGGGAGGGTCTTTACGCCCCTAGTCCTCAAATGGATCTTGGAATCTTTTCACAATTAAAAGTTTCAAAGAGTATAATTCTTACATTTTGTGCTTCATCTCATTAAAAATAACTGAGCAAATATAGAACTAAATGCTTCTGGATTAAGGTTTTTGCACAACTGGTGACACTTACCCACAGCATTCTCAGAGAGTGAGTTGTAGTCACTGGCTGTGTAATGAACCAGTGAGTTCTCTCCCCACCTGCTGCACAAGCCTCAGACAGGCCTCTGCTTCGCTCAAGACCAAATTACCTGTCAGCTGTGGAGCAACGTAGAGCCAGGAGAGGAGATGTGCTGGGTGCAAAGTCTGAGTAATTACTTGGCACGGTAGTTTTCCTCAGTCAGTCAACATTTACTCTGCAGCCACTTCTCATAGAAAAGCAGAGCAAACCATGTGCCTTCCAAAACAAGATGTTCCTCAAAAGGCCGCAGTCCAGGACATTCCTGGCTAATGTCTCTTTGGATCATGAATCTCCTGGGAACTTTGATCTTTAAAGAATATCTATCTCCTTCAAAGATAAATGCACAGGATCTGATTACCGAAATGTATATCAGTGTTCACTGTCCTCCACCATGTCAAAATAGAAAAGCAAATGTTCAAAGATTTGCTACACGTTGCTCGCTTTCTTTTCCCATGTAAATATTTATGGCAGCTTACTAAATTTAATTTACATCAACCCAAAATGTGCAGAGCCATGTCAATTTAAATTTTTGTTTGAAAGTAAATTTCAATAAGAAAGCAGTGAGTACATCTTCAACCAGACACCAAGAATGAAAAATAGCCTTTGATGAATTAATAACGTTCATTCCATTCGTGAGTGCCTGACTTTAGCTCTTTGTTTTGAAGGCAAGAGGTCTTGAAAGTTCTGACTCACAGTGATATGCAGATGGCCGGAAACAGCAACAGAATTTCCATAACTAGACAAAAGAAGGCTTGTGTGGAAGAATTCTTCTATGCTCCATGTTGTATTATTTTCCTTATCTGCCTAATCAATAAGGCCATTTTTTGGCAGGCTTTGAATCACTGTCAGTGTTACAACATCACTATTGTTATAGGGAAAAAATAAAATAAAAGATCCACAGATCAGAGATCGTGTCTGAGTCGTTTACCCTAGCCCTCCCCACCAAGCTGACCCAGTAGCACATCCCCAGAGTGCGGGAGCAGTCTCTGTTCAGGAAGAGTGGACAGCCACTGTGCACGCAAGCATGAGCTGTTCTATCTGTGCCAGTCACCCTTCTTTTCTACTTAAAGTTATAGTTGATGAAATGTTGAGCACATTACCTGGTGCTTAGTAGACATTCTACAGAAACTTCCTAAATACTTCCTTTAAGACAAGACCAAAGTACAGTTTTTTACTTGTTATACTCATGTTTTTCCAATCTATTTTTCAAACATGAGTGCATAAAGTAAAAGAAATTTGTACCTAATTTATTGGCCATAATTTATTGGTCATCAGGCCACCAGTGAGGTGGAATGGAATGGCATGCTTTGAAAGAAAATGATGAAATTTTAGACATTTACTGCTCTGTGCAAGTTAACTGAACCGTTGAGATAGGTAAAAGTTTGCAGAACATGCAGAGCTATTAAAAGGTGTCTTTCCAGTTTTCTTCCTTTTTTAAAATTTATGTATTTGGCACAGGGTAACATTATGTAGCTCAGACTCATAGTGATCCTCCTCTTTTCAGTGTTGGGATTACAGGAGTGCTCTACCATGCCCAGACTCAGTGGCCAGCTTAGCACAGCCAGGGGTGGGGCCAGTGCAGCATGTGGTGCCAGGAATGGAACCTGGTCCCTGGGCTTGCCTAAGCAGGTGCTTAGTTTGCTGACTATCTTGCCAGCCCTTCTTTGCAGTTTTCTTTCTTTCTTTTTTTTTTTTTTTTTTTTTTTTTTTTTTTTTTTTTTTTTTTTTTTTTTTTTTTTTTTTTTTTTTTTTTTTTTTTTTTTTTTTTTTTTTTTTTTTTTTTAGTCTTTTTGAGACAGGCTCTCACTATGCAGTTCAGGCTGGCTTTGAGCTCACTTTTGTAGCCCAGGCTGGTCTCGAACTCATACTGATCCTCCTGCCTCAGTCTCCCAAGTGCTAAGATTACAGGCATGCGCCACCATGCCCAGCTTTTGCAGTTTTCAAAGCTCACTGGCTTTGCAAAAATTCCATTTGATCTAGAAAATAGGAATTAACCTCATGTGTTTACCAGGTTTCTTCTTGCTTCCTCCCTGATCCCTGCACATGTTTTCTTAGTTGGCTTTTTGAAACTAGAAATCACGAAAGCTTTTTCAACTCAAAATGCCATTTCTATTTCCTTTCGGAATGCAGAGAAATTGGTGAGAATGGAAGCAACATCTCTTTAAATAAATGAACCATATTTCTTCAAAGACATGCGTGGTGCCTGAGTGGAACAACATGGTAAGGTCTTACGATGACATCTTGCATAGCCCATTGGCAGTGGCATGTGTCGGGGTGACAGCTATGTCCAAGAATGCCTCTACAATAGTTCAACTATGACAGGAAACATCTGTGTGGAAACATGTAAAGATGATCCTGAATTCCAAACTGGGACTGGAAATCATGGAAAAAACGTCAATCCTCTTGTAAGACTTTCATTTAATTGGGTGAGACATTCTTCTTAATCTTCTGTGTTCCAGACATAGAAGTGAATCTTTTTTTGTACCTAATTAATGGCTTGTTTTTGTGAGTACACAAAGTGATCCAAAACTATTCCAAAAAGTAGTAGAATAAAGACTGTAACTATCTGGAAGACCTAAGCCTCTGATCACCGGGTACTCCTGAATTATTAAGACTGGAGGCAGTAAAGTTCACACAAGTTTAAGTGAGAGAAAGGAACAAAGAGGGCACAACATCTCAAGAAGCCTCATGAAACAGGTGAGAATGAAAAGGCACAATAGTAAGGTCATGAGGGAGTGGCCTCTCCACCCTCACCCCAGTCACTTCATGGCCCTCTGACTGGAGCTGCACAACCAAGGGAAGGCAGCTGACCCTCAACTGGGCATCTTGTGTTCCTCGGCTCATAGCTAGATCCACTCTACTCCACTTTCTCATGCATTCCTCTATTTCATTCTACCTAAAACCTCACTTCATATTCTTCTGTGTATGTTATCCCTTAGGTTATGACACTATCTACTGATTCTTTCAAACTAGGCTATATTCACTATGCCCAAGAGATTTGGTACATCAGACTTCACCCAAAATGGCCCCTGTTGAGCAGTACCTGAGAGCCAAGTCAAAGCACATATGCTGGGCTCTTTTAGGAGAGGTATCAATGTCCTGGAAATATGAAGAAGCCAAGTAGTACAAAACAAAACCAGAATATGGGCTTGGAGTATTTGAGGAAGGAGAATAATTCTCTAGTCTCTCAAGAATTCCCTTTGTATGAATTCAGCAGTATGTTAAATATGATGACATTAATTTAATCTAAAATATTAAAATATATCAATGATGTTTCCCTTTTCAGTGAAAGAACATGAAAGCTAATTTTTGGCACATCTCTAAAAATTGGAAAGGTGAAAAACTACCGCTGAATACTTCTAATAGAATATAGAGACAGCTCCTTACTCTGTCCTGATATTTCTTTTGTCTCCAGCTCTGTGCCATGTTAGTCATTTGCATATAACAGCCTCCTGGCACAAATTAAATGGAACAAGATCCCAGTGAAGCTAATAAACTCACTGTAACAAGTCCCTCAACTTTGCCTGGTCACAGGGCGCAGCAGGATTGCCATATGTGAAACCGGATGCAGGATAAAAACATTATTTTGTGCTTTCAAAACCATACAACTCTATATTGTCTCTTTGGAAATAAATTTTCTTTAATAGCCAGCGATTATCTCCTATCTGGCTTGCTGTAATACCAGTTTGTATTTTTTCCCTAATCACTAGTGTTATCTGTACTCTGGAAAGAGAGATACAATTAAGTGTATTTTGAACAGAAGAGAAGGCAGCAGGCCCCTTTTGGCATCAGTTCACACAGCCCATCATTCCAAACCGTTTCTAGTTTTACATTAGTATCATCAACCAATGTCAGCACAGCTGAGGTGACTGTGCTAATTAACTGCCCTGCCGAACCAGCTGAGAAAGCATGTTCAAACTCCATGGGAATATAAGCTGTTCAAAAGCAATTCTGTCCAGTGGAGCTACACAGTAACTCTAAACACAGAACCAAAGCTTGAACACTTGTCCTTAACCATCCAGTGATAACACCATCAGTTCCAAGATATTTAAGAGTTACCAGAGTTGGAGGCAAGGCTGGTATGATAGAGGAAAAATTAATCACATGTAAGGTGCTCAAGGCCTCCCCATTCTGTAGTCAATAGCATCGCAGAAGGGAGAGGACATCCAGCATCCAAAGGCACACTTTCAAGACGAAATGGATCCAGTGTAAGGGAGGATCCATTATCCAAGGTGCTGTTGGGTTACATTTATGTGGGATGGGGTCTCCATGATGCAAACCAACTTTGTGCTCAAACATTGGTTATGACAAACCAAAATGCTTAACCATTTTCCATACTCTAAAGTTGCTTTAGCTTTTAGTGCTTGCTGTCACTGAGCACAATTTGGATCCCATCATATTCCCATGGTGGCCCTGTCACACACAAACTTAGCTCAAGTAGCCCTTTGGATAATGGGCCAGGAGTTGGGGAATCTCAGTTCTAACTTCATCACTATCTGTGTAGTCATGCACATATAAACTTTACTCATCTATAAAAGGGGAATAAAATTATTTAAGTCCTAATGTCATTATGAGGATTAAATGAGATAAAATCTGTAAGGTATTTTCCATAGTTCCTAGCTTCCTGAGGAATTACTGGCTTATGATTGGTTCACCCACCCACACTCAAGGGGATAAAACTCCAGTGCTGCAAGTGCAGATTTCCCTGAATTTCTGCTTTCCTTCTGACCCTTTCCTACACTGGCCAGTACATCAAAACCCAGGGAACACTGTGTGCTCACTCTCAGCATCACAGAAGTGTGTGGCACCATGCTCAACTTGATTCACTTCTTCAGCATCACATGGCACCTTTGTTCTCTGGAGGAAGGAAGTCCGGGGAAAGAGGCCAATTGGCATTATGAGCTTATAAGAAAGCTCATCTGGGCAGTGCCTCACCATCTCTGAGGAGCCAATATAGGTCCTGATGCAGAAGCCTTTTTAAATCTTGAACGTAATGACTGTGGTCTTACAATTTTTATGTACTATTAGAAAGGTGTTTTGGAGGCTCGCTTACATGTACACACTTGAGTTCTAAAAACCCATAACTTTAAGTAGACTAGAACTTGGGCTATGAGCTCAAGCCTGGGCTGTTGCTGTATTCTAATCCCTAATCTTTTACAACAACAAAGAAGTTACAATAAACCACTAAAAGATGAAGAAATGGGGCTCACAGTAGGTATTAATTAAGTTGTCCAGCCCTTTTCCTGTTCAGCAAATTGTCTTACCTCTGTCGTGCAGTTGTTAACTCACTAGGCAGATATTTACTGGGGTTCCTCCAGGAGCAAATTACTATCCTGGCCTGTGGTGATCCTGCATGATTAGGGCGCTATGACCACAGCTCAGGAACTGAGTGCTTAGAAGGAACAGCAGCTTTTGCACTGCACCTGCCAGGTTGCACGCAGAGTGCTAGATGATCCTGTGGCAGCAGTGATTCCTTTGCTTCTCTGCAAGGACAAAACCCCCTTAACCCTGGTTGACACTGAGAGTACTAAAACAAAGCACACCCTAATCCAAGGCTTCAGTCATGGCATCAAAAAAAAAAAAAAAAAAAAAGGATTCTTTAGGTAGTAAATGCAGATAAAGTTTTTGAAAAGATCCTGCTTATCTAGTAAACATTTGATGAGTTTGCTATTATTTTTACTATTATTTTACTATTATCTATTATTTATTATTACTATTATTATTTACTGTCTATTATTACTATTTACTATTATATGCTATTATCTATTTTCTATTATTACTATTATTATCTATTGTTTATTATAACTATTTGCTATTACTTTGCTATTATTTACTGTTATCTATTATTTTACTATTATTTTGACCTACCAATCCCCCTCCCGCTCTTAAAAAAGCTACAGTAAGTTTACCTACAAGGTAAATAAGCCCGGCCAATTTTGTCCTGCAAGTGAGAGGCAGGTTTCACAGAGAAGCTTACACTTAGCTTGGATCTTGCCTTGAAGAAGCAGATTGCTAGCCAGGTCTGAGGGCACGCGCTTGTATCCAGAACTATGTGAGGCTGAGTCAGTGAGATTGCAAGTCCAGCCCAGTGTGGTGGCTTAGTGATTTTGCAAGAGCCTATATCAAACTAAAGAAAAGACTCGGGGTGCAGCTCTCAGTGAAGACTGAGTTCAACCCCCAGCCCAGGAAGGTTCAGAAGGAGAAAGGTTGGGGCAAAGAATGAGGAGGGACAGGGCAGAGGAAGAAAAGAACGGAAAGGCAGGGTCTTTGAAGAAAAGAAAAAAGTGACATGTAAAAGGTAAGGAGTCTTGAAGGACACAGTGCATAGTAAATAAATTCTGTTTTTTTTTTTCTTATAATAGGTAAATGAGTAGCCATTAAAAATGAGACAGAAACAAGGGATGTATTTATGAACAGAAAATTAGAGTTATGCAATTGTACTCATCAAATGTTGTCTTTCACTTTAAAGTACATCTACACTGTTTGAGTCATTTATAAGCACGTTGTCAACTTTTTAAATGGATAAAAAAATATATTGCATAATCAGGAAATTACACGCTTTACTTTTATAGAAGAGATGAAGAATCATGAGAGGGAATTATAAGTTGGGACCTATTGTTATATCCTTCTAAGGATCTTGACCTAATGCCCTAGCCGGGATCAAGAGAAAGACAAGCACAGTCTGGGAGCAACGCCTGCCTCACTACTGGTGGTGTACGTAATGATTCACCAGAGCACCGTCACCCCATTCCTGTGCACACAGCTGTGGCTACCTCTGCACTTCAGTGACAGAACTGAGTGTATGTGATGAGACTGGGTGAGACCCACAAGCCCAATGCATTTAAGACCTCCAAGAAAATGTGGTGGCCTCCCCTTTTGATACACAAAATATTACAGTAGGAAGTCATGTCATCCACCTGCTTATTGGCAAGAACCTGGGAAACAGATATAAGAATATTATAATTAGAGCAATTCTGACGGGCTTTGTGCTCTGCATCATAGAAGTTTCTCAATCACTTTCACACCATCTTTTCATAAAAGAGAAAAAATTTAAAAGAAGCTGCATTCCAAGAAAGTGTTCTCTCTCCTAATTGAGCTTAAGCTCCAGGAGGAAAGGCACCTCAGCCTTGTTCAGTGTCATCTCCAGCACCAAGGACAGTGTCTCGCACTTGGCACCACCCTTCTCTAGATATTTACAAAATAAGTGAAAAGGGAATCACTGAGTAAACGAGTAAATGAGAGAGCACCTGAAAAGGCAGAGGCAGCCTCTTAGAGCCTTCTTGCAGAATCAGCCCTTTGCCTGTCACTCGCAGGTGCTGCAAGCTGCAGCTTATGATCCTCCGTGTCATTTTAGGTGCTAGCAACCAGAAATGCCAACTCAGAATCTACAACTTCTCTTTTAGCCCGCGGCGATCTCTCACTCTTCTGTGCTCTATCGGAAAAGAGAGGTATCACTTGTTTTGTCTGACAATTTGGTTTTGCTTTCTAGCACACCCCCTTTGCTTTCACTTGTACCTGGTTCATGTTTACTCCCTAACTCTAAGCCATTTGGAGTCCTTGCTACTTCCTAGGGGACTTCCTTCCTCCCTGGGTAATTGCTCCATCATCCACCCGGTAGACAAGTGTGATCGTTGTCACACGTTGCTGTGGTGTGGTTGCTGTCTAGATCTTGGGCCGCTCCCTCAGCTGTGGCAGCCCTGGAAGGATGAACTGCTCCCTTCCCAGGCTTTCATGTTTGCCCCCCTTCACCTGCTGTGATGTGACAGATCAGGGATGTGCAGATTTTCTATTTCTTGCAGTTGCTCAGCCTCTCTCATGTATTGCCATGTCTTTGTCCTCCTCCTCTTCAGATACCTCTCTTGGAAGCACTGAGTTTTATAGTGCAATTGATGGATGTGCCTGGTTTGGTTTTGTTTCATTTTGTTTCTTCCATGCTATATGTCATTCTTTACATTGTATGGATTCAATCTGTCCACTGAAGACTGTGTGTAAAAAAGAAAACTTCTGTAAAGTCAGAATTAATTATTTCTTTTCTTCATTTCACTTATTATCTATTGTTTCACAATACTTTTTTCCTTAAATTCTCAGGCCAAGTTGGAAAAAAAGGTGGTCAGATCTCTTTAGTGTATTCAGAAAACTATTTAGAAATTGAACACATGGTTACAAAATAAAACCTTGACTCCTTGCTAATTGTGCACGCTGGGGTCTGTGGTTCTCTTTGACGACATACAGGAGTGGATTCTCACCTCTCTTCTTTGGATACTGCTCACACCCATACAATTTAGTTAACGCTACCACTCCTGTAATCATCCTCCGCACCTAACCAAAATAAAGCATTTGTAGCTGTTCTTTTGGGTTTGGCTTTAGCAGCATTTGACCTTTCAAACTCTGAGTACAAACCTAGGAATCTCAAATCTTCTTAGAACAAGCTGCAATAAACACTTCCTAGGAAAGCTCTACAGGCCTTCTAACTACTCATCTCTTGTGTCAGAAAGCAGACCAGCCCCAAATAAGACTAAACAAATGACAGCATCAGTGTTGCAATCATCTCTAAAAAAAAAAAAAAAAATGTTCATCTATATGAACCTTAATAAAATATTGTGTAGTCATTACTAGGTCTTTTAAACATTGTTTATACAAGGGGATAATTGACCCTAATGAGACTAGTGCCTTTATTATTCCCTGGTTGCAGCGCTGGTCCTTTGGGGGATGTGTTATCTGCTTCCAACCTCTACAGAGCCATTAAGTATCCTGTAGCAGGAGACAGTGTCGCTGGTACCCTCCCAGCAACCACATCTCCTGAGACCAATGTGGCACCAGGGGAAAATCTGTCTGATATTTGTTTACCATTCTGTAGTAGTTACACTGATCAATACAGTAAAAACTTAAATATATTTCTTTCTTGGCGAACCACTAATTAGGAGATTAATTTTACAGGTTAATTGGCCAGGTTAATACCGATTCCAACTCATAGAGAGTTGGTGTCTGTGCCTCGAATGCATCTTTAACCTTTCATCATCTTGCAATACTTTGCCTCCAGGTGAAACTTTTCACAGGCTTGTTTCCTCTTACACACATACACTATGAACAAATACTTAGTTCATCACTTGGTGCAAGGTCAATGACCAATTAATACAAAATCTCTTCAGATCAAAATTTGGCACCTTCCCAGGATTCTTGCCTTAGGTAAATCGTCACTTACCCAAATGTCCAAGCTAAAACCCACAAAGCCATCCGTCTTCATGCCCCCACCCTGTAGCTTGTGTACACCATGATGGTTCACTTCACACATCAATGTTTTTGGGCCACAGTGCCCACATATTTGGTGCAGCATTTGAGGTGATCCTGCAAGTGTATATTTTATGCTATCTGAATTGGTGGACTTCAGGTAAAGAAAGCTAAGCTCTGATAATGAGGTTCCTTCTCCACATCAGCTAGAGGCTGAAGGGAACAAGTAGTGGACTTTCCCTTGGCCTAAAGGAAGGCTGGCAGCAGACAGCCCTGGCACTTAAGTGACAACACTGACTCTTTTCTGGGTCTGCATCCTGCTTGGCTGCCCTTCACATTTTGGTCTTCCTAGTTTTCATAAAAAGTGAGTCAATTCCTTAAAACAAATATATATATATATATATATATATATATATATATATATATATGTTATATATTGCATTTCTTTCACACATGTGGTATATTTTATTCTTTTGGAGAACCCTGATCATACACAGTCATTAAGTCTTTTAAATCATTTCTCTGGACTATTCATCATCCTCAATGCCTGCATGTTCAGATCTCAGTCGTTTACTCCATCTGCACAATTAATATTTCAGCTTCACTTTTCTCTAACTCTTCACCTCAAACCAGTGATTTCCAGATTCCCTGGCATGCCATCCAAGGCCCTTCAGAGCATGGGGTGATCTTTCCTGTCTAGCCCCAGACCCCACCCAACATCCTACACTGGCTTCCCCACATGCGTCAGCATCCCATAAACTTACTCCTTTCTTTGGTGCCTCTGGGTTTTGTTTTTTGTGCTGAGGAATGGTCAGAAAGTCTGAGTAAGAGTTTCAATTAAATGTATAAAGTAGAAAGAAGATGTTGACTCAGACTTCTTAGAGGGCACTTTACTAGCTTAATTAGTAACTTCGGATCATGACTAAAAGCAAGACCATAACAATGTGCTAAGCCCAGGGATAGAATGCTTGCCTAGCCTGCATAAGGCTCTGGGTTTGATGCCTAGAACAGCAAAATAGGTGTGTAAATAAAGACAAAGCAAGAAAAGAGCCTGCCCAGTAAGTCCTTTCGTTATCCTGCATAAATACATACAAGGATATTACCTGTAGACTGTGTTAATGCAGTGAAAGACCAAGCAGTTGAAGGGAAAACAATAAATCATCCATAGTTGACACCTTGTTAAGCACCTATTCTGACTGTTTTTCACTTCGCCAGCACCATAGTGCAGTTATGTTTTCATCATACAGCCACACCTTAAGCAAAGAAGTAGTGCTAGACAGGGATTCATAAAACTTCCACCACAGTGTTCAAGTCTTTTGTTTCCAAAGTATTGAGCTTCATCACACTGATTTCTGACTACCCATCATGCATGTTTCTTTTGTTCATTAGAATGTAAGATTAGAATTGCTGTAAACTCCTCCTTCTTGAATTGTTGGAAGCTGTGAAATGTTATCAAAAGGTCACTGAAATACATGCACCAGAAGCGTTCAAAGTTAAACATAGCGTGGACAAGTCTACATCTGGAACATGGCCAGACAGAACTGAAGGTATGATAGGCTGACATTAATTCTCTTATCCAAGGAGATTGTCTTTCTCAACTGAACTAAAGCTGGAAATATAAAAATGAATGCAATGCACTCCCTACCGTAACTGAGTGTAAAAGAAGATGGTAACCCAATTAAGATTTGGCTTAATATGACACATGATCCTTTCAGAGCTAGCGGTTGTATTGTGATGGTTTCTGTCTAGTTGTCTACCCAAAGCTTCATAGAGTCATGGTGTGGCTTCTGGAGGTTTTGACAGATTGATTCATGGTCCAATGCTGGGATTATGGATGTGATGGCTACACCCACCCAATAGTAGGTAGCTTGCATATAATGGAAGGAGAAAAGAGGCTCATTCTCTACTGCCCCTCCCTTTTGCTCTGGGTCCTTTTGCTGTTTTCTGCCAACACCAACTGTTGTGCTCTGCCGTGTGTAACTCTGCCTTGCAGCCAGCTGAGTATGAGCTAAAACTTCTACAAACTGTGAGCAAAATAAAGCTTTCCTTCTCTAATTTTGGGTGTCAGGTATTGTGTTCCAGCTACCAGAGAAAAGCAATCAAGATATGTATGTATACTTAGGTCTGAAGAGTATGAAAGAAAGAAAAATGATATTTGGGCTGAATCAGAAGACTTCACTTGACAGAAATTCTGGGTTTGTTTGTCAAAGTGATTCTCAATAATGTGGTTCACACTGCAGCAGCAGCAGCAGCACATAGGAACTTGACACATATGCAGACAGGTTCTAACACCCTCATGCCACCTGGGTGGATCCAGTGTGCTTGACTTGGAGCCTCACCTGGGTAGTAGGGAGCACCTGGTGCTGGTGGGTAGGGAGTAGACTGAGGTCTGGAGCTGGGGAGACAGAGGCAATGAGGCCTATCGACACAGAACAGACTATGTATCCTAAGTTTGTTTTCTACAGTGTAAGAAGACATTAGTGTGACCTGAGGAGGAAACTGTCCTTAGGTTTGTGGTTTTAGAAACACAACTTTCATAGCAGTTTAGGAGGTAAATTCCAGATATGCAAGCAGTAGAAATACAAGTACGGTATAAAAAGTCAGTAGTGTTTGAAGCCTGAGATGTACAGAAAGTAAAAGTTAAAAAGGGGGGGGGGGAGGATGAATTTGAGAGGCCTTTATGATATTGGAACTGCCAGGATTACTTTTGACAGAAAAGATATCAGAAGGAAGGAAAATACTAGGCTCTGTAATTGTCCAGTGTTTTCCCTCTTTCAAAATCTAAATGCTTCAATAATTTTCCAATGGAGAGAAGAAGAGAAGAAATTTCTCAAGGTCATGCACAGGTGAGAAATGGGAGGGGTTCTGGGTGTGAGTGCTTGGGTGATCCGCTGCTGTTATGCTGAAGGAGACAAGTAAGTCTAACGTGACCTAAACGTCCCACATCCCACGACATATCCGTGTATTGAAACATAGGGGCCTGGCGGGATGGCTCAGTGGTCTAAAGCGCCTGCATGGGAAGGCTTGGGCGGCTTCAGGGACTGCGGTTCGATCCCCGGCACCACATGCTGCGCCAGCCCTACCCTCGGGGCGGGCTGAGCCAGCCATAAAAATGAGTGAATAAACAAACAAAGGTTCTGAAACAAGAAAAAAATAAATAAATAAAATTAAAAAAAAAAAAAAAAAAAAGAAGCATAGTGCCATCCTATTAACAATGAGCCATGTTTTGTCTATCACTTAAAATAAGTTCAATTGGATGAAAATGATAGACTGATGTTTTTCTTTACCTTATTTTCTCATTTTATATTTGGCCTTTGTACTACAATAAAAGAAAAGCAATTATATTTTCTGTGGAAATTGTGATTCACAATAAAAACCTCATGTGACCATTTGTTGTTTGTATTATCATTTTCACTTGATGGATTTATTGGGAACTACTGTAGTAAATTTCAACTCTGCTATTAAATTTGTATCATAATTTTGCTCAGTGGAGAAGTGTGTAGGCAGAAAGATTACTGGGATAATTACTGGGAATATCTTCAGATATTTTTTGTGTCATCTTAGATTCTGAAGACTTTTAAAAGTAATTCTGGGTAGTTTACTAAAACATCCAGTTACAGTCAAGTAAGGAGAATAGATCTTAGCATTGGCCTCACTCATCTATCACTGGATCAGAAGAAAAGCATTTTTGTCTATATTTATGTTTTCTAGGTGAGCGTAACTCATTAATTTGGACATAGAAGAGGCAGGCAACTGTTGCAGCCACCTTAAATGCCCTTTCTGCAGAGCTGTTGGCAGACCAAACAAAGTGCTTACATACCTATTTTACGCAAGGATCTGTATTTCCTCTCCTGTCTATCCACCTCCACCCTTTGCACTCAAGCACACACACACACACACTCGTGGGAGGTTGCCAAAAGTCAAAGTCCTTTCAAAACCAGGTCTTCTGACCTCACAGCCAACAGAATTTGAAATGACTTAAAATAGTCCCTCCAAGTAGCTATGGTGACTACTGAGGAACCACAGGGAATGGGCATGCAGTGTGTGCCCTCTAGTTTGAAGTACCACACTAAAGTGGCTGAGATGACTGAGAGGAAATAGAATTGGCTTTGTTAGCTACTATCAGCATGACCTTGGGCAAGTTACTTAGCCTCATTTTTAGTGACAAGCAAATGATTCTACAGAGCTGTGGAAGTGAAAGGCGCTAATGATAGTAAAGCACTTGTATTATGCCCAAATATAGACAGCAGCAATCTCAGTCTAATCATTATTCTGGCCCTTGTTTTTTTTTTATAATGAAGGCTCAAAAGTTCTGGATTTATATTCTGTCCAGGAACACAAGCCTGAGTTTAGAATACATTCCAAATGTTTATTTAGCTATTAAAAGAATAATATTATTAACCTGCAGATTTTAGCATTTATTAATTTCTATCATAACAGCATTGATTCAATTTAATAATGACATCTGATGTTAGCACCGGCCATATTTGTGTCTGTCATTCTTTGCCCCACTGTAACAGTGTATTTGTAGAGTATTATGCCAAAGGATAGAAAAATTAAAACAGGTAACTCTAAATCCTTAACCTGTTGAAACCCTCACTGGGCATTTTGTTATTCCTCCTAAGCTGTGCAGTAGAGATTCCTCATTGTCCTTTCATAAATGCACCCTTCCATTCTTACAGCACTCTAGTGGGGAGAGAAAATAAAAACTTCCTCCAGAACTGTTTTCTTTTATTACCCATTGGGGAAAACAAAAAAACAAAAAACAAAAAAAACCTGTGTAGATAACTCTTAAAACTCAGTCTGAAGCGTTCCGTGCATGGATAACCACTGCCCCAAACATTTTCAGCATCACTGCATACCACAAACCATTCTCCAGATTAGTGGGATTAGTAGTGGGTGAATCAGCCTAATGGCCTGAACAGGCGTCCAAAAAGTTATGTCTCCTGTAAGAACATGGAGCTTTTGCTCATTATTATTTTCTTTATTATTTTTAAAATATATTTAGTACAGGGTCTACAGGGTCTCACTACACAGATGAGGCTCATAGTGACCCTCCTGCTTTCAGCCTCCCAAGCGCTGAGATTAAAGGTGTGCACCACCATGCCCAGTCTCCATCGCGGTCTCAGCATGAGCCAGGGGCGGGACCAGCATGGGACGTCGGGGATCAAAACCATCCTTCCGTCTCATTATTATTTTTAACTGTGTTTTAAAATGTGTCTCCTTCAAATGACCTGAAAGATATTTCTACTGATGCTTCCTGGACCTAATGAACATTAGCACTGTAGGGCTAAAGTATGGGCATTTATATGCCTAAAAGTTCTCAAATGATCTGCTGTAGAAATAATGCTGACCCAAACAGAAACAGAAGTCCTCTCCATTCTCAGACAAAGCTTGTTCTCTGGTGAGCAGCTGCAGGCAACCTACAGCTATGAGCTGTAGATTTGGGGCTCTTCCTTACTGACACGACTCTGCTTCTGCTGGAGAAGAAACCCTTTTCATAAGGCTGTTAGGGAATGTTCAGACATATTCTTTAGTAGAATAGGAAACTCTAAATTACCATTTCCTATTTCCTAAATATTAATCATTAAATCAAAGAGTGTAAAATCATATGTGAAGCCATCTTCCTTTACTGTAGAAATTTTCTCTTTTCTTCACTTATTTTTTCTCCTGAATTTTAGACCTTAGATATTTTTTTATGAGGGTGAAGTTCTTAAATGGAACTTTGTTACCACTTAAAGATAGATGTATTTTTCTGCTCTAGTATGACCCATTTAAACTCACCATCAAAGTGAACTATGGGCTCATTTTGAGAAGAAAATATATCCCATAGACTATAATTCCCCAAGACCCTTATTTATTTGATATCTGCTCCCTGGGATCATGGCCCCATGACATGCAATTCGCAGTTCTGTGAGCCTCCCAGGAAATAGCATTCATAAAAATCATTTCACAGCAGACTTCAGTGCCAACCCAACAATAAAATATTCCAGCACATTCTCACACTGGAGGCAGCCAGGAACAGCCACCACTCCATTCTTGTAACATTGAAAGGACACCTTTTAGTAGAGACATCAAAGCCATCTGCAAAACAGACGGAACAGCAACCTCTTTCTAAATAGGGGTGTCCCTGTGCATCCAAATCCAATATAAACTAATTGAGACTTTAATCATTCTGGTTACTGGAGACTTAAGGACATTATTAACTCACAAATCCTTGAAATTCTTTTTTTCAGCTGAAGAATTTTAAATATAAAACAGGAGAGAATTCACATCCATCAAGTGCAAGCTAGTCTTCAGAGCACCTGGGTTCATCCTTCTCCTTCAAAGTCTACCATGAAATCCTGTCTCTTGTCTCTAGAGGGAGGAAAATTCCCCATCACTTCACGTCCTCTCTGCTGAGTCGCTTTCTGCTATGGGTGTTCTGTGAGTCACATTGCTCTGGTTTTTCCTTATGATATGATCCCACCTCCTACTCCCCTCAGCTTTGAAAATGTTATATTTAATAACCTGGTGCCATCAGGTGTACATTCATTCATGTAAGAGGGAAAGAAATTATTTGGGACAAGAAGTCTTTATATGATAATCAGACTTTTGCAGATAGATTCTGCTTTACATACTATTTCACTGTAAGTTACAAACAGACAAACTACCACAGTTCTTTCCTCTGCTCTTACCAGGCTGCGTGCCCTCTAACTCTGGTTGATTTTCTTCAGTTTAGTTTAGTGAGGGGGAAGGGATTGCATATTTAAAAACACATATATCCATGTATTTGTGTACATAGCCTGACTTTAATAGAAAGCCTTCAGTAAATAACCATGTGACTTTTTGTTTATTGTTTTATCAACAGTGATACACAAAATTAGCAAATAATCCATTGGTTTTGATTACTGTGTTTGAAAGTATTGGTAGGAAATCTAATCTTATAATTTAAGGTAAATGAAGGCCTTATATTACTCTGAACCATACTAAACAGTTATAGAATGGTGGAAAAACACATGTATGTACATTATAGTCCCTGATTTCATACTGAGGTCTGGCACACTTGGACACAGAACATGTCCTATCTAAGCAGTTTCTTTGTTTAAAAAATAAACAAATTCAAGTAATAGTTTCTGTGGTGTTTACAGGTCCAGTATTCCGATTTGAAACCCCCAAAATAATTTGCCATTATTATTTTTCTTATCTGATTTCCACTCTAGAGCTACTCAACTTTTCCATTCTCTCTGACCATTCAAATGTGACTCAAATAGACAGACACTTAAAGATCAAATCTAGGCAGTATTTAAAGATTTGATTGCATCTGTTATCCTAGATTCTGACAATTAATTTTTTATGATCTTTTAGCTCTCTATGTGTATTTGCCAAAGAATGGGTTAGGCTGGATGTATATGCACTTAATTATTTAAGAACCCCTCTTGATTCCTTTTATCTAGTACATCATTTTCCCTGAAATGTTTGGAAGTAGGTTGTGTACCATGATGCTTTCATTCAAAGCGTTTTAGAAGGCACCAACTAAGAAACTTGCCAGAGCAACCACAATGCATGATCACACCTACAAATCAGCAATAATGCAATGCATCTTCTAATGTACAAATAGCATTTAAATGTACCCTGTTATTCTCAAAATAGCCTTTATAGTGGTTTTGTTTTACAATCCATGGTGCAATCAGAGCTCACTATTTCCATTTGCTTGTTATAGCTCCTCATTTCCTGTTAAGACAAAGCAACAGTCATCAAACTGTGGCCCATAGGCCAGTCTTGCACTGTTTGTTCTTATATCTCAAGCTAAGAAGCATTTTTCAATGTTTTAGGAGTTGTAAAACCAAAACTACAACAGCCAAAAATAAAGAGAAATATATGGCAAAGATATTCTGCTACTCTAGAACTTCTGGAGAAAGATTTGTCTACACCTATCTAAGACATTCCTCTCACCTTCTCTGAATTTTTGTGACAGTTTTTGACAAATTCAGGTCACTCATTTTTTTATGGCCGGCTCAGCCTGCCCCAGGGGTGGGGCTGATGCAGCATGTGGTGTCAGGGTTCAAACCACAGTCCCTGCAGATGCCTAGGCTTGTCTAAGCAGGCACTTTAGACTGTTGAGCCATCTTGCCGGCCCACTTATCGTGTAGAATATATTACATATTTTGCATTAGTTCTTAAATTACTCATAATGAGACTTGACTTAAAAAAATTTGTCTAGAACCCGAGGTGACAAACCTTTCAGAAAAAGTGCCCACACTGCAACCCAGAGCCCACTCACTTATCACCACGTGGCAACACAGCAATTGAGCCTGAAAGCTGAGGTTTTAGTTTTTAAAAACTCTTACTTTAACATCTATTTTTAAAGAAAACTGAACAAACAAATCACACATGTGCCATAGTTTCAACACTACTAGTCTAGAACACTGTAGAGGAAACTTGGGCACCTTTATTTTATCATACCAACATGCCAAGCTATACCATACCATTGAGTAGCAAAAAGCTTTTACCATTTTAAATTAGCGACTGTTAGCTATCTCTGTACTATCTGAAAAGTGACAGTTTTCTCTTCATAATTTGTAAGTAATTTGAAGAATGTCATGTGATTTGTGACTATCTTATTCCTTAATAAATGCTTATCTAGTAATTCTCATCTAGTGATTACCCTGAATCTTTTATTATGTTACAAACATGTGAAATGGTGATTGTTTTCTAATTCTATTAATCATTGTAGTTTTCTTTCTCTGCATTCATTTGTAGAGAAAAATCTTTGTCCTTCTCAATTCCTAGGGTCTTTTTCAAGTGTTTGGATCCATTGTTAGCAATCACTATTAATACTGTTATTATGATTTGAATGTCAAAATAATTATATATAAATATATGTGACTTGTGCTATGAGAGCTGTTGAACTAACCCCTTTATTTAATGATTTAGAGCTGGGGAGATAGCTCCGTGGAATAAATGCCTGCCTCGCAAGTGCAAGGTTCTGAATTTGACCCCTGGACCCACAAAAATAAATAAATAAATAAAAAATCTTTGGGGCTGGGGAGATAGTTCTGAGGCACAAGTGCCTGCCTGGCAAGTGCAAGGTCATGAGTTCAAACCCCAGTCCTGCAAAAAAAAAAAAAAAAAAAAAAAAAAGTATTTAATGATTTATTTTTTACATGACCACATTTATATTTGAGTATTTCTTCGATTTCTGGCATGTGGCATCTGAGGCCCACCTTAAACATTTCCTGGCCCTGTAAAAAATCAGTCTTTCTTCAAAGACCCTGATTCCTTCTGGTGAGGAATGACACTTAGAAACCAAAATCCAGGCTCAAGCTCTGCTCTTGCTCTTGCTCTTGCTCTTGCTCTTGCTGGGGCAGCTGATTGTAAGGCTTTCAGTAGATGAAGGGAGGCACAGTGGAAAAGTGGAGGTAGTAGGAAATAGTCTTGAGTGTCCAAAAATCAGTCAGAGAAACAAATGACATCAAGCTATAAAACAGTTAGGTATGAACCCATGCAATTGACCAGACCAGGCATTCTGACAGGAATAGATTTATTAGGGGCAACAAGTAGGCTGCCTAGTGGACCAAACAGCAGCAACAAGGCAAAGCACATGGCTTTAACAGGATTGGGGGTGTGTCTGTGGGCTGGATCAGCTGGAGGACAGCTAATCTTGGGAGGGCTACCTGGTTCATGGGGGCCTTCGATGTTAATAAAGGAGAGTATTTATGGTTGCTTGCCCAGGTCCAAGTCAGGCAGACCTGCTCTGAAGTTAAGGGTTTGGCTCTGTGTGGAGCCAAGGGGAAGAGAGTCTGGGGACAGGGCAACTGGAACTTTGAGTCCTGACCTATCAAAAATCATTACAAAAAATTTAAACCATGAGTTTACACGTACTGACACTAATACTTCTAACTCAAATCTACCACCGCAGAAGTTCTAGATGGTCCCAGCTGTGTGTTCTTTTCTCTGTGCTTCTACAATGAATGCTTGCAACTTTTCACATTAATGTGTAATATGAATCCCACTAATCAGAACAAACTATTTAATTGATTTGTTCTTATCTTTAGACTATGTATTTACAGAATATTGAGAGAAAAAGAAACTACTTATCTGTTCTCTTTTCTGTGTGCTTCCCAAATAATTTGTTGAAGTGAGGTCCATTGGTTATTATTTATACTCAAAAATTTTGGCTGTTTACCCTTCCTATAATTTTTTTTTAGTTCTTAAACATGTCATATTAAAGTCAAAGCTGTGTGCACGTGCGCGCACACACACACACACACACACACACACACACACAAACTTTCATTCAGCTATAGCCAGTCATCATCACAACCTCCCCTCTTGGAGCCTTAGATAGATAATTTCATTCATCACTGGACTACTTCTTTAGGTGGTCAGGATTTTGTTTTGCTTTTTTTTTTTCCAAAACTAGTAACTACCACACCATATAGCTTGTGTATCGCTTTATGCTATAACAACAGCATATTCTGTAAATCAGTGTTGTAACTATTCTTTTTTTTTTTCAAGCTGGCCTTGAGTTCACTGTTGTAGCCCAGGCCGGTCTCGAACTCTCACTGATCCTCCTGCCTCAGCCTCCCAAGTGCTAGGATTATAGGTGTGAGCCACCACACCCAGATAGTGTTGTAGCTATTCTTAGTGTTATTTGTAAGTATTTTTAAGACAAGACTGTTGCTTTGCCCATCTGTGTGGCTGGCCTCAGCTCCCACCCCCAGCCTCGGCTCCCACCCCGGGGCCTCAGCTCCCATCCTGGGGCCTTGACTCCCACCCTGCGGCCTCAGCCTGCCTGGTGGCACCCGTCACAGGGGCTCCACCACATCAGTTCATGTATGCATTTCTTTCTTTAATGATTGTGCAATGTCACCCCAGGTAGATGCATGCTAAGTCTCATTAATCACCTAAAAATGTATTATTGATAGTACAAATTATGTAATGTTCAAGAATGTGTAATATTATTTTGTATATCTGTTAATTTTCAATTAACAGACTCCATCACATATCTGTGAATTGTCAATTGTTGTATATCTGTTATTGTTAGCTTCACAGTGGAGTTTTCCAAGATAAAAGGTTAAATGTTTCTGTTTTTGCACTGCATTCTGTCAGACTTCATAAACTGCAGCTGTACTGCTTTGCATACCATAATATAACAGACACAAGTATAGCACAGCCTCACTTGCGAATGTATGCACAGCTACCATATGCAAATAAACATGTTTTTATTCCAATCTTTCCCATAAATTCACTAAAAATTTACAAGAATGCTTACCAACTGCCCTCAAAGAAGGTAAAAGGACAAATGTGTATTGTTGATTACGTGTTTGGTTTGTAAAATTAAAAATTTAAACACCACATAAAATTAACAGCACTCCCATATATTATTGTATTTTCTGTAATCACACCTATTCACTTTTTCTTTCCAATCTAGCGGACCCTTGTTCCTGTGAACTTTTTAATGAATGTGTAAAAGCACTAGTGAGGTCTGATGTGGGGTTTGATGCTGCATTTACTCATATTTTTGTGCATGTAAACTGTCAGTGCAAACTAGATACTTCACCTATAAGAGATATCTAAGGAATTCGAGGTCAACAGTAATCACACCTTCAAGGAGGCTTTGAAATCCTGTGCTTGGTTGTGCATAGTTGGACAAAATCTCCTTTTTACCACATATCTATAAAGAGTGAAGGGATATTCTAAGGCAATGCAGAAGCCACGAAAGCAGGTCATTGGCTTCCGTTTAGTAAAGAAGTTGTGAACACCTACACCCTGCCCTTCGTGCTTCTAAGGATGAGAGATGTGAGCACAGTAAAACACATTGCTAACCCTGAGGATTTTTTTTTTATGTATTTGGTACAGGGTCTCGCTATGCAGCTCAGACTCATAGTGATCCTCCTCCTGTTTTCAGCCTCCCCAGTTCTGGGATTACAGGCATGCACTACCATGCTAGTCTCAGTGGCTGGCTCAGCATGCCTGGGGGTGGAGCCAGTGGGGCATGTGGTGCCTGGGATGGAACTTTGGTCCCTGCACTTGCCTAAGCAGGCACGTAGTCTGCTGAGCTATCTTGCTGGCCCCCTAAGGAATGTTTTAAAGGATGAGGTAAAGGCATACCCTCCCCCAAAAGATGCCATGGCACTCTAAGCCTATAAAGGATTTCTGACTAGTGTGTTTCGGGATAGAGCACGTGCAAGACTCAGCAGTGAAAACTGGAGCTGCTGCTAGAGACAAATATCAGCAACAGGTTCACGGCCAAGGGAGAATACGAGGAGGCCTGAAGGCAAAGCTTTGGAGCAAAGGCCTGGGAGTCTTGTCGGCTCAGCATGGGCAGCCCTCACGCTTCCCAGGTCGGAAACGAAATGAGAAGGAGGTGCTTGGTCTGACTGTGAGATTGATTTTATTTATCCACTTCGTGGAAAAAGAAAAAGAGAGCTAAGAGACAGAAACTTAAAAATCTATTAAGGCCCCCTCTGGGTTAACAAAGAGTTTCTATAATTCAGAGAGACTTACAGTTCATCAACTATTGTTTATCACCTTGCAACGGCAAGGAATACATTGAGTGTGTGTTTTTGCAAGCTGTCACTTCCTATATTCAATCTGATTTTCCAAATGAGGAAACGTGATATTTTTCTTGAAGAGTAGACTCAGGAACAAAATCTTTCTGGCAGAGAAAGCTACCAAGCAGCTTGCAAACTCCAGAGGAAAACTAATGCATACACTCTCAGCTGAGCCTCCTGGCTAAGCCTGATTGAAAGGCCCCAGCTGCGGTGTGGTGGGCAGTGATGACTCTGGTGCAGTCCTGCTCACAGAGACCGGGAAACCAACCCAGCAACTGGGGTCCCAAAGCTACAAAGACTACTTTTATGGTTAGATCTGAAATGTCCCCCACAATCTCAGATGTGGGTAAGGAGCCTGGATCATGAGGGTGCCGTTGCCAGCCTGCTGGTAGGACGGTGGCAGGTTGAAAGGTGTTGTCTTGTCACTGACCATGATGTGGGCAGCTGTCCTCACCCAAGCCCCCCCACCAGCCTACTCCTGCCTTGGAGTCCATTGACCATAAGCTGAAGACAAGAGCCTGACAGGCCTCTCCTTTTTAGGTTGTGAGTATTGGACATTCTCTCCTAGCAATGATAAAGTGACTAGAACAGATACTTTTATTAGAGAAAAACTCACATATGAATCTTGTTTTAACTCTCAGTCAGATAGTGAGAGAACCACCCCTCCAGCGGCCAGCTGGTCGTGCTTCAGGCCTTCCGTCAAACCTTCACTCTGTATTGCTTTCCCTAGTGAAGCCAGGCTAGTTAGTTTCTCCGCATCATCTAGCTGGAGGCACTTACTGCTGCTGGCTGCTCTTTCTTGTTCCTGTGCCATTCTTGTGGTGTTTTTCCATTCTATTTTATTCTCATTTTGTTTGTTGTCTTTTTAGAGTGTTCAGACAGAATCTCACTATGTAGTTAATGCTGATCTTGAACTCACTATGTAGCCCAGGCTGGCCTCAAATTCATCGCAATCCTCCTGCCTCAGCTATCTTAGTGCCAGGATTATAGGTGTGTAACACCACACCTGGCTCCGTTTTTATGTTTTTATATTCTTTCTCTCAGCTGAACGGCAAGCATTGCTATATCTTACCTTACCTGTTCTTCTTCTCATAAAGACCATGTAATAAATTTTCCCTCTTCTCATGTTTTATTATAATATACTTTTCTGAATTCTCTAGGACAGACCTGAAAGTTACAGCCTGGGGATTTCAGAAATGTATACAATACTAAACTAAAGCTAACCTTGCTAGCAAAAAAAAAAAGTAGGCAGCAGAAGAAAGGCTAAGACTGAGGCAAAGGATTAAAAAATAGCCTGCGAAAGACCAAGAAGTAAAGGAAGTAAAGGATTCCCAAAGGATTTCACTGTGGTTGATGAGCTAAGAACCTAACTATTTTCTTCCGCAAATGTTGGGTCACAAGTTTTCAAACGATCTTCTTGGAAGACGTATTTCTTTTACAAGTCATTTTCTCTCATTTCTGAAATGTTGTAAATACCCGATGTACCTTACAAACATCATTAGAATATTTTAAATAAAATGCCACTTTGCCAAGCCACAAACTCCTGTTAGCCCTGTTCCTGACACCATTACAGCCTGGATTCTCGGAAGCCCCACCAACATGGCAGATTTCCACCCCTCCCAACTGCAGAGCAGTGTGACAACCAAGCAAGTGTCAATCAGTTCATTCTGAAAGGAAATGTGGTGGCTGCTAGGCCCACATACTGGGCTTTGGTTTCCATGGGATGCACACAGCCTGGCATCCGCTGCAAGGAGGCTAAGGAGGATACCAAGCATATATTATACAAAGAGTATAGGGCCAGGGACATAGTCCAGGAACATAGTGCCTGCCTGGCAAGTGCAAGGTCATGAGTTCAATTCCCAGTACAAAAAAAAAAAACAAAAAAAAAAACACTCTATGACAGTAAGAAGCGTTCTCAAATCCAAGCACCTTTGGTCCCTAACACCATTACTTCCTTCTGTCATGCATTGCACAAACTTGATTATCATGTTTTCTTATAAGTGTATCAGCATATTTGTCACCAGTAATAAATGACACAAATAGAAAACTAAAAAATGGATACGAATGAGAAAAGTAGGGCTATCTGACCCCCAACATGCTGCATGCCTACTCAGAGAACTTGGACTCAGTTATGCTTTGCAAAACAGAAGCCCTGAAAAGATCTCTCCTGAGCCATCTTCCTGCACTTGAACCAACTTTCTTTCCGTATGGACCTTTGCTTTGTCTTAATAAGGAGGAGGGCTGCATGATATTAATAATTAAATTTCCATCCATATAATAATAGAAAGGAAAAGATAAATGAGGGTGGCCCCTACGAATCAAGGGGAAAAAAAGGAATAGAAGGTATGGACTAGGTCACTTGTTCTCAGGGGTCACCTGTGCCACGGAAAGAAGAGGGAAAAGCTAATCCTGGGAGAAGGTGAGCAAAGAAACAGCCCAACGCCAAAGTCACCGAGAGAGAATTAACTATGAAGAGTCTACAGAGAACTATGAGCAAATGAATTCTTTCTCTTGTAGCTCTTTCATAAGCGCTCTCACAGTATCCTGTTTATTTCCTCCATAATACTTATCACAAGTGGCAATTAAGTTATCTGCTTTCTGTTTATTTCATTGTGTCCTGTTTCTCCCATGAAAATATAACAAAGAAGATAGACTTCCGCTCTTTTGCAACCCCTAGAATATTTTAAACAGTATCAAATAAATGATTATGAAAGTGCTGCATCCAGCTGGATCAAGAGAGCTGGGCAAATGTGAACAGATGCAATGACAAAGGCTCATGAGTAGAGGGCAGTAGTGTTGCACAGCTATGTAGGACCCAAGGGTGCAAGGGCTTCTGGGACTCAACTCGAAGTCAGCCTTGAGCTGAGCACATGGGTCTTTCCTATTGGGGCTCACCTTCTCCTAGATCCAAGAATGGGGCCTTTGTTGTCATGGATATGTTCCACTAAAAAGAACTCCTTTTCTTCTTCAATATTCTTTAAAGCCACAGTTCTAGTGAAGGTTGGTGGGGGAGAGTGTTCCCATTCTAGTATAGGTTGGGGCCAGGCAGATAGCTCAGCAGCTTAAGAGCCTGCATGGCAAGCCCAAGGTCCTTAGTTGGATCCCAGGTATCACAAAAAGAAAGAAAAGAGAAGAAAAGAAAAGGAAAGGAAAGGAAAGACAGACAGACAGACAGACAGACAGACAGAAAAAAGATTGAATACCATTCTAGTGCATTCTAGTCCAGGCAATGCCAACTTATATTGGTTGATTCAAATATTTTGCTTTGGGGCCCGGCGGGATGGCTCAGTGGTCTAAAGCGCCTGCTTGGGAAAGCTTGGGCGGCTTCAGGGACCGCGGTTCAATCCCCGGCATCACATGCTGTGCCAGCCCTGCCCTCAGGGCGGGCTGAGCCGGCCCTAAAAATGAGTGAATAAACAAACAAAGGTTCTGAAACAAGAAAAATAAATAAATAAAATAAATTCTTTAAAAATATATATATATTTTGGCTTTACAGTGGTAAATGCACGAGAGTGCATTCTTTAGAGACAATTGTTTGAATTTTGGCTTAGCCTTTCCTTGGGGTAGCAATATGCAACATAATGCTGTCAAAATATGCTCCTCTGCACATCCAGTTAGCCAACCAGATGCACACATGAGCAGAACTCTGGAGTATAACATGTTGCTTATCTCCAATGTTTTGGGTAGTTTGGTGCATTAAATGCATTTCCAAGATAGGATGTTTTAAAATTATAATATATTTATCGAGGTACAAATCAGAGAAAATCTGTTCTCGTAGCTGAGAGAAAGGAACAGAATCTAAGAAGGACAAATTCTAGGACTTCTCACCCTACATGCTCAAATCAGCCATTTCTAAAAATGCTTCAAACTTTCTCTGGAGAAAGAGTCCAATTTCCCCCCTGATTTTGCTGTTGTGGGATGGAATACACAGGACACAAATAAAACTTACCTTTCCACCTAATGAACCCTGAGCTCAGACTGTTAAGACAATAACAGCAATACGTGGGGACTGGCGGGACCCTTGGGGCCTCTGACTTAGGTCACTATTGCCTTCCCAAGTCTCCATTGTTAAAGTCTCCTCAAGTCTCAGCTTTACTCAACTTTTCTTTCCCTGGACCTTGTGTTTCGCTTCAGTTAGTTTAGAATGAATTTTTGTCACTTGTACCCAAGAGATCTCTAACATAGTTAGTTAGATGTCTCTTAAATTACAGAGTAAAATGAAAAATTGTCTTGGGTAATTATTTTCCCATCTCAAGTTGGCAGCTAAGAGTTAATTGTCAACTCAAAGGATCCTTTAGGAATGAATGTTACCACCATGCACTCACTTTTTCTACTTACTTCTGCTATAATGGAACAAAGGTCCAAGTTCCAGCAAAACATAAGAGAAGGAGATGAATGGCTGAAGATCCCAGTTTGCAGCATTTCTCTATTAGTTTCAATGAAACTGAATAAATTCGCTAGAGGAATTATTTTCTACTGACTGTAACTCTTCACCCACTGAGTGCCAGAGTTTTATTCTAAGGAAGTAATTCACCCCTGATAGATCCAAACACAAGGCAGCACATTTGTTCTACACAGAAGACGTTTTGCAAATCAAATTCATAAAAAATTTAGTCTGTGTTTTTCTTTTTCTCTAATTCTTCCAACTTCTAAATATGTGTTATTTCTGCCTTTATATAGAATAGCATATTTCTGATGATCCATTTCACTGAAAGACAAAATATGGCATTTTAAAATCCAAAGAGGAACGTGTAAATACGTAGCACTAGAGAAGACTTTAGCAGACCATGTCAGTGACCTTTGTAAATGTGACATAAACCTTGAATACTTTTTAAATCTGGCAAACATATCTCACTTCCCCAAAGCCCCCTCTCCACTTCCAATGTATTTATTTTTTCATAACAAAATCTTTGCAAGAAGTAGAATGTGGAAAACAAAGATAATCATGGTTAGACTAAGCCAGTCCTGATGATGTCTTGCCTTGGGCTGACATTCATCTAAAGCTGATCCTGTCTCCCGATTATAAGGGGAAAATGGCTGGGGTGAATCTTTCGCTCCTACCCCCTGCACTTCCTATAAGGCCGTAGTGGACACATATGGCACCACAAGTATGACTATCACATGGACTCTCCAAGGATGGAAGAAAAGGCTGGGAGAGGGCATAAAGCTTCTGGCATTTATGTTAAGTAGCAATTTTCCTTACAGTCAATAGAAGTTAATGCAATTCTTATTTGTAGCTGACTGCATTTTACCTAATACATTATGAAATGATGGAAAGCTTTATGTTCATCAATTCTCACTATGATGTGAAAGATGAGCAATAATTAGGGCCTATGTTAAATATGCAAAAGTTAAGGTTTTTCAGTAGCGTATGACAGACTCGTGGATAAGTATTGGTAGAAGTCAAGACTATACAACTGTAGTACATTAAAACCTTTATGTAGAACAAAGAATTGAATTTTACAAATACACTTGGTCTGGTTTTACTTTATGCACCATTTCTCTCATGTACAATGTTAGCATTTACAGATATGATTAAAAACAGATTAACTGAACAGAATGTGTAATGGTCCTCAGCTGAATATCAGAAAATTAAAACAGATTTGAAAACTCTTCTGCAACACTCAGGATTTAAATACATGAATATGTCAGCAATTTCGTACTCTCACAGCAAGAGATAAAAGAAGCAAAGATAAAGGGATGCACAAAATAGGAAAGTCTTTGGGGATATTAAGGCAATTAAGAGCAATATGGAAGCAATCAAAATTTGCTCGACAGACCAAATAAGACCTTATGAAATAAAAAATATGGGTCAACATTTGCAAAACATTGCATGCTTTCAGATTACATATGTCTACAACAGAAATCACGGGTTAGATTCAATGCCCAGATATGAAACATTAGCAATGGATGAAAATCTAAAGGATTTCCTAGGCTTTGGCATAGACAGGCACGCTAACATTTAGAACCTTCCACGGACACGAGCCAAGTTTTAAGGTTTGAGCCCGTGGTTTTCAATCATTTTATCAGAAAAGAGAGCATAATGTTCGGGAAGAAAAAAACACAAAAGTCAAAACCAATGAGGAGTGTTTTCTATTACAAGCAGTTCTGTTTCAAATCAGTTTGAGATATCCAGGAAGTGGGCTAAAGATTGTATTTTATCAAGTTATTTTTTCTGAGATAAATTTTAAGAGATTTGTATAATAAATTCACCTACAATCCTAGCATGCAGCATAGAGACTGCCAGAATAGGGGCTTCAACTGCTGATTAATAAAATCAAGATGCCCACAGCAGGAGGTACTGTGCTTCTCTAGAGACTTTCCTGGAAGAAAAAGAACCACAGACCTAGATAAACACCGTGCTTACCCTATCATTCAGTGCAGATCTCGGGAAGATAAGAACGCAACCAGCAGATGTGACCCAGACCACACCAGGCAGAGGAAAATCCTAACGAGGCAAGTAAAAGCTATGTCTCTGTCTGGATTATGTGTGATGGGTTAGAAACTGCCATTTTACAATCCAGATTTCAGGGCAGCAGTTGTCAGCTTGCTGATCCACTTATGTATTTTTTTCAAGTCATTCAGCCTCCTAGTGTGGTTTTTCAAATGTTGTATTAGCCTAAAAAAGATTCATCTTGTCCGAGACATTCAAGCTTTGAATAATAATGCCACAAAGGAAAGGAAAAACTGATACTTCTGTTGCTAATTTGTTTCATTCCATCTGAGATCTGCAGCTTCCCTACGTCTAGAAAACCTCCTGTGCCTGAGCTACAGATCCAATAATTAAAGGACAGTCCATTTCCTCCTTCGTGCTCTCACATCAAAATCTCACCTTTTTTATTTGGCTAAAAACTCTAGAAACTGATGCAAACTGTTGTCCAGCAAAGACAAGTTCTTGCTTTTATTTTTTAATTTTTATATTATTATTATTATTATTATTATTATTATTATCATTATTATCATTATTATTTTCAGGTCTTCACTACTAGATCGAATGTGTAGTCCTCCACCTGTTTACAGCCTCCCAAGAGCTGGGATTACAGGCATGCCACCATGCCCAGTCTCAACTGCCACCTCATCACACGCCAGGGGAGCAGGGCCGGCACGGCAGGCCCAGAGTTCTGAAGCCCCTGGCCCTGCCCCTACCCCTAACCCTGCCCCGGCCCCTGCGCCTGCCCCTGCGCCTGCCCCTGCGCCTGTGCCTGCACCTGGTTGTAGGCGCTTTAATCTGCTGAGCTATTTGGCTGGCCCAGGGACGTGTATCCTTACATGTCTCCTAACACTTGCAGAAACAGGTAGGAGCCTGATAACTATGCTCACTGCTTTCACACAGCACATGGAGCAACTAGAAGGAGGTTGCACTAGTCACCTTTAGACTCTAACCCTGTGCTGGCAGATAGAACTTCTGTTTTTTTCAATTTTTTATTGTTTAAATTTAACAATGGTTATATTATATATTTTCATCGTCAGATCAGTTTAGATTAATACATATAGGTATATAAGATTGATCAAACAATTAAACATTAACTTTCTAAATCCACATTACCTTTTTTTTCTTTTCCCCTTTCTTTTCTTTGAAAGTTGACATATTGCATATTGTCCTCACAATCATTCTACAGAGTACAG